>JZSA01003317.1:0-30952 GCA_000956155.1 Cotesia vestalis
ATATATATATATAGAGAGAAATCACAATGCTTAAAAGTATTTAATAGGAAGTTATTTAATATACTCATTTCTAAAAAAAATTAAATTGAAAAATTATAATAAATTATTTCTTTATTTTTATGTATAGTCTAATTAATCATATCAAAATTTTTTTTTTTCTGGAAGTCAATATCTATTATTAATTAATTATTGGCAAAAAACACAAATAATCTTATTAATTGGTTGTGCCATTTCAAGAAGGAATATAAATAATTAAGCTTAAAGTGATTCTGAATAATAAATAACATTTTATCGTCAATCCGTATCTTAGAACTATACGTAACATTTAAATCTTAAATTTATTTTCTTCACCCTTTTGAGAGCTCTATTTAGTGATTATCGATTATCATAAAATCTTCATGATAATGAACTATCGGTAATGTATCAGCTTTAATTGTCACTTAAACGAGTTTAAATAAAAATATGAACCTTTTACGGTCCATGAATAATTACTATTTTTAAATTTTCTTTTTTAAAAATTATCTATTTATAAATTCAATAAAATGAAAAAAAAAAAAATACATTTTTTTTATGTTCTTTTCGAGCCCTTCAATTGAAAATTTTTAAGCACAAAAATGATAAGCTTCAGTAATAAACTTATAAATTTATATTTATAAATTAATGACTTAACCAGATTATTAACGGAATTTTTATTTATCTTTCACATTTATCAAGATATTAAATAATCCATTTGATCTCGGATAAGATGAATTGGTTTTGATTAGACCCGATATCCCGCTGAAAAAGTACATAGACTCGGGTCATGAAAAAAATTTCTCTACTATTATTTAATAAATCCTCTTTTTTTTCATTCGCTGTGTACATACATTTTATTATATTTACTCGTTTTTTTATTTTTTACTCAACCAAGTTACAAGCGTTGTACTGGTATTATTGCACTCAAGTCGAGAACGACATTAAAAACAAAACTGTACGACTGGAAGTTTCCAGTGTGGGGATAGAAAAATGATGAATTATTTGCCATTGGAACATAGCGATCAATTTTAAAATAATTGTAATTATTGTAATTGGCTTTTACAATTTAGATTGAAGTTTAATTGATTGTATCCTTCCATAGTTACGACTGATAACGTACATCCGTAACTTTTTAAGGTCTCTAAATTTTTGACGAAGCTTATGACTAAAATTTTTATTATTTTTCTACATATTTTGCATTTAGGCATTAGTTTAAAAGTATATAATTAAATAAACCTTTTAAAAATTTTACTCAGAAATCAACGTGAATATAAAAATAAAAAAGGTTTAGCAAACGGCCACTAAGTGGTGCATAGTCGCCTATAGTGTCCGTAGTTCGAGAGTTCATTCTCGAATCAAACTACTTGAACCAAGAACATTGTCGTCTTCAAAATTTTGTTCTTAAATTAATAGTTTATTCCACTGAGAGAGAGTTTATTTAAATTTAACATACCTCGTTCATATACGACAGTAGGTGAAGCCACAAAACCATATATACTGTATTTAAGATGTCAAATTGGTCAGTCACGCTCGTCATTTAAAGTAAAATTATTGTAATAATTTTGTTTGTTATTAAATTATTACAAAAATTCATAAATGAAGAATTAGCTGAATTACGTAAAAAGTACATATTTGGAATTTCAGAATGTTTATAAAATATTTGATTATGTCACTCAATATATTCTTTACAAAAAAAAGAGATATCTCATAAAAAACCGTTTCACTGTAAACCTTCGCGTCAAGTACACGTCCAACTACTGTTACAAGGTATGATAATTCGATTTTTGCAAAAAACTATTAAATCGAAAAAAAAAAACCAAGCACAAAGATGAATTACTTACGAAGTAAATATTTGGTATTTCAAAACGTTTATAAAATATTTGATTGTCACTCAATATATACTTTACAAAAAAAAGAGATATCCCACAAAAAGCGGTTTCACTGTAAACCTTCGCGCCAAGTACACGGCCAACTATTGTTAAAAACTGTGATAATTCGATTTTTGCAAAAAACTTTTAAATTGAAAAAAAAAAAACCAAGTACAAAAAATTTTTTCCTTAATATTTACCGTCTTTAGCGTTTTGTTAATCTAAAAATTTTTTGTACTCGGTTTTTTTTTGATTTAATAGTTTTTTGGAACAATCGAATTATCATAGTTTCTAACAATAGTTGGACGTGTACTTAGCGCGAAGGTTTACAGTGAAACTATTTTTTGTGGGATTAATTATTGGTTAAAAGTACGGCACGCGCATAACACGCTATTCAAACTTGTCGTTTCTAATTATAAAAAAAGACTTCCCGACTGTACCCCCTTATGGACGTCAATGCAATAGTTTCTAATAAAAAGATTAATTTTATTATTAATTATAAAATTTGAACATAAAGTTGTTTCTCAAAATAATCAACGAAAAAGAAATTCCTAAACTATTTATTTTAATCTCTCTTGCTTAAGCAACCATTTTACTTACTAACGAGACTTGACCTTAAGCCTACCGTTTTACTTGGTAATTTTTAGCCTCGATTTATTATTATAAGAGTCAGCTTTTATTTAATAAATTTTTCGTTATTTTATTATTTATTGTAATAGATAATAATACTTAGCAATAGAATAAAAAATATCTGACATATTTTTAGAGCTATGAAAGGGATGAGGTTGAGTTTATTTGTATAAATTCGATCAGTTTTTTTCCATTATTAAATTCATCAAAAATTTATGTATGTATATAAAATTACTCAATTATAACAGGCAAAGATAAAGGTATTAAAATTACAATAACTCAAATAGCGACAGTAGCGATACAAAAGTCTCATAATTTGTTTCAAACAAGATTCGTTAACTATTAACAAATCTTATTTGAATGAAATAAATGGGCGAATTCAATCAAATAAACGAAACCAAAATAGTATTTGGTTCAAAGTAATCTAAATTTAAATTAAATAAACTTTTTGATTTTAAATATATATTTTTAAGTTATTTTAAATAAATCTACGAATTTAAATCAAACAAGCTGTTTTATCAAGGAAGATTGTTTTTTCTATGTATTTTTTCATTTTTTCAAACCTTACATTTTTAATTTTGAACTAAACGTACATCAATATGAAAAGTACCTAAGAACCGTTTATCAGCTTGATCACCCTCCACTCAATTTCATTATTTAAACTAAAATAAATCAAATAACAATTGTTACGGTTCTTAAAATGTAAATCTGACGTTATCGTAACTAGTTATAAAAATTTATACACACAGAAAGGAAGCTCCGGTATAAGTTAACCGTTGTCACAGAAAGTTCTGAACATCTATATGCCTGAGGCCCGCATTATCAATTAAATAGAATAAATATTAGCTTAATACTTCACTTTGAATTTTCTACCGATTAATTTTCTCGATCTTACACAACATCAATATTATTCCATTTAATTTTGAACAAACTTATTTTAATTAATTTTTTTTTGAATATATAAAATCCTTTTTTAAATGAAAATATTTAACGTAAGAAAATATGTGTGCGCTTCCGGGTAAACATTTTCTTGGTAACGGAAAAAATAATATCGAGAAATGAATTCCCTTGATCCCAACACAATGATGAAATAAGAGATCTATTTCTGTCGACGAATCTTGAGCAGATATATGTTTTCCAGCTTCATTTTATTGTAGCTCGTCTTGAAAAATCTCCGGAGAATATATTGTTTATTATTTACTGTAAAATATCTGATAGGGTATGTTGTATATAAAACTTATATGAGCTATCGATAATGTCAAATAAAAAAACAACCGTAAACAGTACTCTATTAAAATAGGACTAAAGTATGCAAAGTACACGGAAAACACAAGATTTAACGGGTTTCCATCTCGGATGGAGCCTGGTTCCATCTATAGTGAAAAAATTTACAGATGGTAACTGCTTCTATGTAGATTGTCGCAATGTAAACTAGTGAATAGAAACCTTTGAAGAGCACTTGGTTTTTCCTATTAGTACGATAGCTGATTAGGAGACAAATTAGTAACCCACAAACTCCTAAAGTAATTAGTTTGTCTACAAGAAGACGGATGTCAACTTTATAAACCGCTTTCGAGAAGTATGTGTGGATTACGTTTACTGGATCACCATTAAAAATTCTGTCTGTGACGTACTGGGTGAATGGTAGAAGATTCGTTACCACCATTAACAAAGTTTATTTTTTGCATGCCTCAAGCGCAAAAGCGACCCCCACGGAAAAAATACATATAAAAACATATATGAAAAAATGTAAGCAAATATATGAAAAGTTTATACTCTACATATATCTAATTTTTATGAATTTTTGCCGAAAACGTGTATGAACGATTTTTTACATGTTTGCCTCGATATTTTAAAACATGCCAATTTTAGTCTGTTTTTAATAAAGCACATCTACACTTTATATATGAACGGATATATAAAAATATATTGGCGAACATTTAAGAAAATATATAAATAATTGTTCATTTACGTTTTTGGCGAAAATTGATATAAATTAAATATATGCGGGATATAAATTTTTTAAATGTTCATACCTTTTCATACATATTTTTTTTTCACGGGGAAAAGAATGATCTATTATCGGATAATAATCAAGATCCTAATAATTTGACAAATTCTGTCGTATCTGAAAGTCATAATACCCATTAAAAGGATATAAAAGTCCTGCTAGAAAGAAATATGAGTTCTGAAGTGATTGATTTTTCTTTTAAATCACTTATTTGAGATTTTTACATCTTGGATGATTTTAATAGCTTATGCATTGAGACAAAAAATTTCTTTTGAAAAAAATGCGCATTTTTGTGACAAGAAATTAATTTGTTGAAAATTTTCAAAAACTTTATTTCTTAGCTGAAAAATTTTTCTTTTAGAAATTTTTTTTCAATCAGAAAGTTACTGTGAAAAAGTAAATTTCTTCAGCTGAGAAATAAAATTGTCGAAAATTTTTAACAAATTAATTTCTTATTATAACATTGCTGATTGTTTTTAAATAAACTTTTTCTCTTGGTGTGATATGAATGTTTCAAATCTTTATGGAACGAGAAACACCATAACTTTTAAAAAAAACAATAACTTATCTCAATTTATTTTTTTAATCTTGTCATCCACCTCATCGAAAATTGTGAAATAAAAATTGCAGCTTAATATTGCTTGGCTTAATTATAATCTTATCCAGATTATAAATTTAATTATTACAAGGTATGCACATTTGGATTTACTAAACTTTTTTTCAATTAATAATTATAGGTATGGAATAAGAGTGGATCCTCTGCAATGGTTCACATTCCTAAGCGGTACACAAGATGGCGGTGAGGAATATCCATCAATTTTGTTAATTTGCTGTAAGTCTTGCATTTGATTATTTTCCTTTTTCTTTCAATAAATTCTTTATTTATAATAGTTGAAACAATAAGAGAAAATTCATAGTAGTATAAGTGAATGGGTTAAATCGGTTAAAATTAGCAGAATTGGGAAGGTCCTGTCCTGATTTTGTGCCATTTAAATGTTACATATGGTTTTCAGCGATTGTTAATTTATTATTGTAAGTTTTTGGAGTAATACTGAATATTTGTATGGGATTTTGATAGTTACATCTTTAACTTACCTCTAAGAAAATTGAAAATTTTCTACCAAAGGGAAAGTTGTTGATTTTGGTTCGATTCTCGAAAGTCGAGTTTTCATCGGATCTCTACGTTTTGAGGTCTCAGGAAGCTACTCTGACTATTCCCGCCGAAACGTGCACAGCAACATGTGTATCCCGACAGTAGCGATACTGTATAGTGCGAAGCACAAAACTTTTTTTTCAGTGAATCGAGTCATTCCGAAGAAATAAAAACCAAGAAAAAAATTTGAATTTTTAAGTTTTTTTAAAATAACTTTAAAGCGAGCGGAAAAATCATAATAAAACCACACAAAAGTTTTTTTTCGCTTAAAAAACTACGTCGAACACTTTTTTAAAAATGGAAATGCAACCACGCACTCAAAAAATATAGTCGGTAAAAAATTCAGAAAATTTGGTTTTTCGGTATTTTTTCAAGATATCTTCAAGATTTCTCAACTCGTCAATACAAACCTGTACGTTTTCTTTTTGTGCTTTAAAAACTGCGTCAAATACTTATTAAAAAAAGGAAACCGAACGTCGCATTCAAAAATTGTAGTTGGTTAATGAATACATTTTGAGCTCGAAGAGCTCAAAATGTGAAAAACGGTGCTTTGAGCTTAAAAAGCTCAAATATTAATCAAAAAACACATTTTATGGCGCTTTAAATTCAAATTTATGAGGAAGTTCTACACAAAAAAAAGTTTACTTGAATCAAGTAAATAATTTTGAAGAACTTCATCTTCTTGATTTGAGCAAAAAAATTCTTAGACTAAGAAATTTTTCTTGGCTTAAGTAAATTTTATTTGATTCAAGAATGTTTCGTCTTGATCCAAAACAATAAAACTCTTCAATATTATTTTCTTGGTTCACGAATTCTTCTCTTGATTCAAGTTAATTGTTTTTTCTGTGTAGGGTTGTCCTGCGCGGTCAACCGATTTCCAGATTTTTATCATGAATAAGGTAGTGACCTGTATTTGAGCCTTTCTACGGATTTCTATATTTTTCGGTAATAGTACATCTTTTATGTTAAGTTTTTGAAGGAGTTTTGATAGTTCGTCGGTTATATAATGTGATCGCTTTATTGTATTTACAATTTATTTCCAATGTATCGAAACTACGCCTTTTGTGATTAAAATATGAAAAAATCACTAAACTCAATTTTTATTATTCACTATTCATAAATTTTGCATATATATTGTAGTTCCTAGTTGTTATTTGATAATAAAATTGCAATTGAAGATCAGTAACTTATAACCCATGACAAAATTGAGACAATAATCTACAATTCAGAGCTACGGTAACGTCTTACACCACACCACGTTAGCGCTACTGTCGTTGTCTCACTAAACTGGCACTGGCTTTTATTTGCCATTTTTTATTATCTAATAGATAAATTCAATATTTACTTACTTTAAATTTCACTAAACAAACTTATTAAAGTTTCATATTAAAGTTCTAAGCCCGTATTCCGCATATCGCTTCTCTTTTTTCTAGTCTGAATTATCTCTCCTTATCTCGCTCCATTTATCTATATTCCAGCAGTCGTAGAAAAACCCAAGTACAGGAAAACAAAAAAATTTCACGTGCTACTTGGTGTCATAAAAAAATTCCAATAACATTTATCGTTACATCGGTTAAAGAGTTTTTGTAACTTCACTTCAGTCAAGTACAAGTGAAGGAACCTAACAAATCGTTTTTAAATTCAAATTATTCTTGACCTCGAGCAAGTTTGTGAATAGAACAATAAATTTTCGTTAATGACAGAGAATCTTTTGATTGTAGTCATCATCATCAAAATCATATTTTCCATTTTTTATCGGTCGGGAAATAAATAAGCTTATCGTGTTATTATAAATCGTAAACGAGTCAAATATTCGAATGCACAAATTGCTTTGAAATTGCATTGAATGCTTTGAAGTATTGAATAATAAAAATAAATGTCATCGTTTATTTGCGAAATATTTCAACGGGAGTCGTTATATTTCCACTATTTCAATGTACTTCTTTTTTGTTATGAATGTATGAATTTATGAACGTTATAGACTTTGTAATATAAATATAATACGCCATTATATTATTTTATATACTCACATTTACATCCTGTCTCGTTTTTACATCAACGAATTTTACCGCTTCTTTTGTCGTCCGCTTTAGACCACGAGCTGTCAAATGGACGAAACATTATCGTGTATTTTATTCATAAATTGTGCTAAATAAAATTTGAATTTAAAATAGCAATACGAGGTACTGAAATTGTAACTATTTTCATAATATGTTTTTTCGAAAATGTGAAAGTTTTTTTTGTAATACCTACCGCGAAACTTGGATTTTTGAGCCATAATTAAGAGGGGTAAAATTAATGATATCTGGCTATCTGTAATGGAGTCTATTTTTCACGCACACGTATCGATAAGTGACATGTCTCTATCTCTGTCTCTAGATTCTAGCATGGATCCTAAAAAGTGCTATAGGATATTTAGTTTCGTTTATTTCTACAATCGTCTGTCAGGGAGACTAAAAATCGAAAAAAAAAAATCAGGAAAACGGTTGACCCTGAAGGCCATCCCTGCAACTTACTGCCAATTCCATACCTACGCTTGAAATTGCACTTATGACGTTTTTGAGCTCTTCGAGCTCAAAAATGAAATTTGTATGGGTTTTTGAGCTCTCCAAACTCAAAGAAATGGCTTTTGTATGCTTTTGAGCTCTTCGAGCTCGAAAGTTTGATAGAAATTTGATAGAACACTATTTTTCAAATCTTTAAACCGCAATAACTTTTGAATGAGTGAACCGATTTCTACGCAGTTGGCGGCATTCGACGCAGTTTTCTAAGTCTCGTGAAGAATCTTAAAGTTTAATTCAATGAGATTAGGAATTTCGGGGTAATTCCGAAAAAACACTTTTGTCGGTTTTCTTGTGTCAACGATAACTCACGAATAAATCAACCGATTTTGACTGGACTGGCTGATTAAGAGCTGATTAGTTTTTGGAATCAATCGATAGAGCCGTTCAGAAGTTATTTCAAAAAAACCACATTAAAAAAAATTTTTTTTTTCGTAGTTTTTTTGAGATTTCTCAAAATATACCGGTCTGACTCGGTCTAAATTATATACAATAGTAAGGGCAGGTTCCTAAGACCTCGAAACGTCGAGATCCGATGAACTCGATTTTCGAAAAACGGGGTAAAACCAAGAATTTCCTGATTTTTGAAAATTTTCTTAGCTGCAAGTTAAAAAATCTTGGCGACAAGTCGGTTCTTGTAAACAATTTTACTATTATTTTAGTTTGCCATTTATTTACGTCTGACAGTTCATAAATGAATAAAATTTTATTTGCATCCTCTCGAATCCGAGTTTTGCCGTTGCTATTACAAAAAATTTCGTTCGATACAAATCCACAAAGATTGGCATTTTGGTAATAAACTTGAAGTAATGACACTCGCTTCGCTCGACGGATAACAACGAACTCGATTTTGTTGAGAATGCACCCATAATTTCAGCCTCGTGATGTCACTTCAAGCTTACCAAAATACCAACCTTTGCGCATACGCTTATTTTTAAACTGTGTCTTTCTATTTCGTTATATAAAGTGTCTTTCTATTTCGTTCCCGGCTCGAAACTATTTTAATTTTTATAAGTCGAATGACGTTGAAGAAGGTTCTGACAATTAGGAGGAGATTGTAAAGGAAGCAATATAATTCCTTTGCACTTTACGCTTTCAAGTTTTATAAGCTCTTCAGTGAGTAGAGTTCTTGATTCATTAAACAATTAACGAAGTCACTCGAATCTTTGTTAATTATCTGATTTTTCTCGTACACAGAAAAAAGTAAACTATAAAATTCACTCAGATTTCGGTAAGTTTTTATAGTTTCAAACAGTACAGCGGACGTCGGGGTGGCAAAAATATAAATATCATAGAACTTAATGTAGGAAGTTTAAAAGCTGCAATTTAGAATTTAATATTGAAAAATTAGTGATTAATAGCTGTCACTATAGTAAATAACGACTCTCATCTTAAAGAATTACAGTTTCACAGAGTAAAAATTGCCGTTTCAATATATAGTCCATACTATGAGGAGAAGGGGAACTCAGATGAATAGAAGGGGGTCTTACTCTCGGAGAATTTAACATTTGAAACAGTAAAAATTATATTCTTAAAATATATATTTTCCCAGTCCAAGCAAGTCAATAATTATAGTTTCATTTTGAGCGTTGCGTTTTAAATTTCACATTTTACTTTGTAAATATTGACGTTGCTTGTATTAAAAATTTAGTAACTATGTTTTATACTTTTTACATATCATGCTATCATTTTTTAGATACAAAATGATAAAAATCAAAGTCAAAATTCTTAATTATTATACTTTATTATTTCAGACATTCACGTAGCAAATATAATTGTTTGAAATAGTATTTACTTCCATGTAAAAGATAAATTGTAGCATTTAAATGATAAATATTATCAAGTGATTAGTAAAATCACGATTTTACTGTTTGAAATGGCATTCTTAGCAGTTGATCATTACTTATTACAAATCGACTATTATTTATTACAGTTTACTTTTTTCTGTGTAGAAAAATACACTAAAAAAAAACTATTTCGTTCAAGAACAATATTCTTTCAAAATTTCTTAATTGTTTTGAAATATTCAGTTCGAATTAATTAAAAAAAATTCACTCAAGAATTAAGAAAATAAAACAAAGAGGATTTAAATAGAAAATTCCGTTTTTTTTTGTACAATTAATAAAAATTTTTATTATTTTAAGACATCAACACTAGATTTTGATAGTAATGTTAGTTTTACTTCGAAAAACTCAGTTTTATGGCGAAGCTTGACGGGTCATACATCATTCGTCATGCTCCGCACTTGATAAAATTATAATGCAACAATATAAGAGAAAAGAGATTAAGAATATAAACATATTGGTAGTAATCTAATTACGGATGTTTGTAAAAAGACGAAGAATAATAGCAGTTTATGATTGTCGAAGGATTGCTGCACAAGAACTGGATCATATTTCCCGGTTCGAGGAACCGTTTGGTACAAAAATCTTGAAGTTTAGACAGTCTTTATGAAATAGGTGAAATTTGATTTTCTAAAATAGTTTGTGGATAAAAATAAGCCTTAGAAATATATTTTAATGTTAGGTCAAATTGAAAAAAAATTTTTTCATGGTATATTGATTTATATACTATAGTAAAATAATATACTTTTTATCAAACCGAATTTCAAGACGAAAACTTCTCAAATCGAGACATTGGTTCTCTTAAAAATAATTTTGATTCATAATTAAAAAATATCATTCTTAACTTTGTTGCCGATAAAAATCCGAATATTCTTACTTTTTGTTCCAGATTCAATTGTACCTGTTACACTTAGTCTGCTGATTGAAAAAGGCTTATCACTAGTAAGTAATCTTACAAAAATTTTAATTGTTTTCCTATGAAAATTGTTGTTAGTCATTTTAATTGAAAAATAATAAGAGAAATAAATCTGAAAAATTAACTACAATATTTCGCATAAAATTGGCATTGTATTTCTATAGAAATATTTAACTATTTTTTTTATTTTCATATTTTCATACACATCAACCAAAAGCGTAATCCGGTTGTTCCGTTTTTGGTCACGAGAGTACACAGTTTATCGTATCGGCTTTATTCCAGATTAATATAGTCGCATAAATTTTTTTTTGTAGTTAAACTCTCAAAAAAATAGATGAAGATTAAATACAATAAATGAGATTATTCGTATTAAATATTTTATCTATTTTTATAGGTATAAGTATTAAATTTACAGTAACTAGAGATTGATAAAATAAAAATCGTAAATTTAAAATCGCATAATCTTGATTTCTACGTTTTAACATGTAGCGAAGTAATACACTGATAGCAGCATTTAGTGCGGAGTAATAAACTGATTGAGTAAAAAAATTTTTATTCATTTATTTGGGAGAAAAAAATATTTTTAACCATCAATATGATTTGTTACAGTTTAATAAATAAATTTTTTACTCTAAATAAATTATTTCTTTAGTACGTATTGTCGGTAGATGGCTGCACAAAAAGAAAAATTTCTTGACTGGAGAACAAAATTCTTGGTTCAAGAAAATTTTCGGTGCTTGAAAGAAGACCGAAGTTGTGTTGGTCAAAGTAAAAATTTTTCTTGAAATTCTATTCATGGTGGCAGTAATTTTTTCTTAATTCAAATGATCTTAAATTTTCGATTAAATAAATTTTTATATTTGATCAAGATTTTTAGATACTTTAGAGAAGTAGGGCTACCTAATTCAGCTGAGAAAAAAATTTTTTCACCTTGGGAAAAAATGTTTCTCTTGAATATTTGATACCCATTTCATATTATTTTAGCGTACAATTATTATACATATTGAATGAAAAAAATATTTCAATATTATTAGATCAATATTATTGTCTATGAAAATTTACTTTTATCGAGATATTTAATTTTTTGGAGCGAGAGAGAAATTTTTTCAAAACAAGATGATTTTCTTGACTTAAATAAATTTCCTTGGATTAAGATACGTATATCTTAAAGCGAAATTTCTTGTGTCAAAAAGAAAATTCTTTTTTGCTCAAGAAAATAATTAGGAAAAAAAATATTTTCTTGGTTCAAGTAAACCTTTTTCTCTGTGCGGGTTTAGTAAAAATGTATGCCGGCTACAGTCGGAAAGTGATCTACTGTGTGTGACGATAGATAAAAAAAACATAGGGAAAAGACATAGGAAAAAATTGAAATCTGATAAGGAAAAAAAAATAATAAAAGGGAGCAGAGAGGATAGTCACCCGCAGAAGGAGAGCATGACCTTCTAGGTCCTTCTAAAACACATAAGTGATACAAGTAAAATTCAATTATCATCATTAAAAAATTCACTAGGATCTCTTTAGAATATTCAATTTAATTTTTGAGTATAATAAAATTTTTCTTCTTAACTTTTTACTTTGAAATCGAGTAATGATTTCCATTTTCTTTTCACTTCTTTAACTTGTAATATCATCTTCTTTTTTCGCATTTCATGACTTACTTCATCCTCCAGTAGCAGCGTGGCCTGATAGAAAAGAATCAATTTAAAAAAATCAATATCAACTGTCGGTAAAACAGAATAATTTTATCAGATGTATTTCTAAAACACTCACAATCTTTTTCCTTTATTAAAGAATTCAAAATAAAATTTTGAACAAAGGTAAAAAAACAAAGCATTTTTTTATAACAATTATCTCGCATGTTTTTTTCTCAGGATGTAATCGCACAGGGACCGGGAACAATCTTCCATGTTATCAATTTACTGGGGATGATACTGATGCCAATGGTACTAATACATGTAAAAGATTCGGGTTTCAGTTCGAGTAAGTATACTAAATTCAGTATTCTGTATTCTGTATGCATCAAAGCTTCACACACAGATAGATAGATCCATAGAGCCTGTTTAACTATGATTTCTATCAACCCGTCAAACTCAGTACTTACAGTTGGTATAACATAACAGAGATTATAGAATGAGTAGATTTTGTAGCTGATAGTGATAGTGAATGGTAAACAGCCGGTAATGTATGAAACGCTAAAAGAGAGATAGTGCCCCCCTCTCTCTTTCCCTCTCGCTCACTCTTTCTCTCCCTATATATATGGTCGTATATAAAGTACAGAATGTTAGGTAACAGACAGTCGAACGGCGGCTATGTAAATGTAAACGGGCCTGTGGTTTGCCGTAGTCTCCTTGCTCTTGTATTCCGGATATTTCAATGTATTACGTTTAGAGTTGGAGCTTTTGCGTCTAGAGAGGGTCAATCGCACCCATCTGTTGTATCAAGAAACTCCTAACTAATTTCCCTAAATTCAACTTCCAACCGACCTTGTAATCCCTTGTCTCCCATTGCAGTATGCGAATAAACTAATCAACTGAATAGCTAATTTAATAAATCGGTAATTACTTTTTTCTCTAGACTAGACTATCATTTATCCTACCTAACCAGGGTGTATAATTTCGGAGTAGATAGCGGTAATGCCAAAAAATAACTGAGCTGAGTTTTTTGCCAGGTTAAACTCGGCGTTATGATGTCGCAATTAGGGACTAAAAGAGCGTAGTGTTAATATTCTGACGGTGAATTTATAATTGTATCAAGTGTTTTTGTGGTTATTACATCAAAAATTCACGAAATTCGTTTATAGTACTTTAAAATGGTTACATTGGTGAATTATAAGGAACATCAATGATAATTTATTCAAAAGTGACTCTTATTTTTTTTTTTTTATTTCAATGCAATTTTGGATTTTTGTTTGGGTGGGAAAGAAAGAAAAACAAATGAAGGAAAAGTAAGTAAGTATCGAGAGTATAAAAATAGACTGAAAAGGATGATGGTGAAAGGGGTCCGGTAGCTTAACTGGTAGAGCTTCTGACACGTTATCGGGGAGATCCAGGTTCGATTCCTGGCTTGGTAACCGCCCCTAAATATTTTTTTAAGGTTTGTCTTTGTGTTGGAATATGCGTCATTATTTTCTTGCCAGAGTTCAAAATTAATCCATGATATTGAATACTATTTCGAGGAATGAATGTTTATATGATATAGGATATTTTCTATATGTTTATAGAAATAAGTATATAGCACTAAGTTAGTTATAAGTCTTATTATTACTGTTATTATTAAGTGTGTGTGTGTGTGATTGAAAGATCGTTACACTTTTTCAGTTGAGTTTTAGTCAGTGGGTTACAAGAGCGCTCTTTGTAAAGATATTTCTTTCGAGTCATAATTTAATAAAGGCATTATTTATTTATTTATTTATTTACTTCTGGTAAAGACATTCTATATAGGTGCAGAAAGCACCTGTGCATAGACACCAGAAAAATGTAATTTTTTTTTTCTCTTGCTGGAGTAGTCCAGCTAGCCTCTATGAATATCATGTACAGCCAATGTTTGTTCGGCAATGAGCCGAGTCCTCACAGTCGAAGACAATCAATATTTTAACCTGGCGCATAGCAAAAATTATTCGATCATGGTGGGACTCGAACCCATGCCTGGCCAGTACCTATAGTTTGAAGTCAAGCACGTTAACCCCTCGGCTACAAGTACTGGTTAGAAAAATGTAATAAATTTATAAAATTAATACAAAATATTAGATTAACTAAGTAAGTAGTGTACAAAGTATGTAAGAATAATTTTACAAATTTTTACAAAATACCACTTATCATCAATTAAAGTATAATTGATCTAATCCACAATATGCTTTCTTAACATCTTATTATAATTTAGCGCTTTCAGATTATTAGGAAGTAGATTGAAGTATTTTATTACATTATAAATTGCATTTTTAGTACTTAGTGTTCTATTAATTTTTGGTAGAGTTAACTGCCTAAACCGTGTATTAATTATTCTCTCAGAGTACAAAGTTTTACATTCATAAAAATAATAAGTTAAAGCTTGGACAATGAAAGATTGTTTAATCTTCAGTAGTCCGAATAAATCATCAGTAGTTTCCATTTTTCTTAACAATTTATTTTGAAGATTTACAATAGGTTTTAAAGTGTTATCATAGGCACTAACCTAGGCTATAAATCCATAGCTTATAACACTTTCAAATAGACCATGATAAATGATTTTCAGTATCGATGAGTTTATCCAATTACTTCATTTATAATAAAGGAAGGAATTATAATAGAATAAAATAATTACATTATTTATTTAAATAATATACTCCTAATCTTATACTTTGCTTTCATTTCTTCCATCAATGAACATCTTTATAACTCGAATGGATACCACAAGCTTTCAGCTTCACTAGTATTCAATTTCGATGGATCCCTATCGAACTTATGTAAAAAGAGAATGTCTCTCGACCAATAGGAAAGAGGGAATGTCCATCCATTGGCTTGAATTAGATTTACTCGTCACTTGATCGCTATGCGAAAAAAAACTTTAATTTATATTATTTTTAATTTTTTAAATAAATTTTTTTATGCCTGATTATTATAGAAATCTATGAAGGGCCCTACCTTGGATTCCTATATAGGAAACCATATGGAAATCTATTCGAAAACGCCATGTGGGAATCCAGGCTGGTTTCCTATATGGATTTTTTTGATAGGGTACAATTTCGTGCTGAGGACAAAATTTTTTATTTTTTACGATTTTTTGATTTTTTTTTTCTATCCGTAAAGACCATTTTTTTGATCCAGGATGAAATTACCATTGCCAATATATTTATATACACGAAATGATCAGATATACTCTAAATAGGATAAAATTTTATCCCGGATTGAAAAACTGGGCCCAAGAGAATTTTGTTTAATTATCCTGCAACACTGTAGTCCTGTTCACTGACCATATAAAGCCCGATACGGCTCATTTCAAGATGAACTTTATAAATTTGTATATCGAGAATAATCAGTGAATTTTTTTAAAAAAAGTAGCTTTCATATTCAATAAAAATTTTCCAACATATCACGCTCACACGTCGACAATAATTTATAAATTTTTATTGCGTGGATAAAAAAAGTTAAAACGTTGCACGGAAATACCTTTAACTTTTTGTGTATTATAAACTATTTTTTTTATTGTATGTTATACCTGCACACTCAACGAAATATATGTCATTCGCGTTTACATGCAAATGCAATTACTTGGCGTATCCCGAGGTAGTGTAGCCGGACACGTCGCATCTGCTCGAAACACGTCGGTACGAATGATCGAGTGATGTGTCTATGTATATAATGTGTATATATATGTATATATACTTTATAATATATAAATTTTGGCGCTAACAAATATTCTATAATTGTCGCACTGTTTCAATATTTTTTCCGATGGATTTAATTAGAAAAATTCAAGTATTCACATTTATATTGATGTTCACATTTATTTTTATAATATACAGTATATTGAAAAATTAACTAACGAATTGAATAAATAGACCGATGCAGAATAAAAATAAAAAAGTTTTTCTGGTGATATACAGCACAGAACAAAAATTTGATGCTCACAAATCAATACCATCCTTTACGTATAAAAGTTCAAAAGTCCTGGTCTATATACTCGGAAAATTATATAAGTGCATCCTCAGAAGCACAAGAACCCAACTCGACCTCTCAGCGTATTCCAAACGACTCGTGTACGATCACATGCACTTAGAAACACCCTTACTTACTTAGTCTTAAAGTCTCTTTTCTTACCTCTGTACGAAACTGAAATAAAGTCTCTTTTACAGTCAACGTATCTTTTTTTTTTCTTTTTGTACGTATATATCTGAATGTATATCAAAGAAAGAGTAAAAATAAAGTTGAGAAAAAATATCTCAAAGATGTCGACTTGATGTATAAATGTTAAAATGTATTATTATGAAACGAGAAGAACATTAAACTTTTTTTTTTCTGTCGGAAGCTCAGGCGGAAAATATATTTAAGTAACGACAGGAGCAGAAAAGAAGTAATTTTTTTAGATTTCGTTGAGAGAATTGGAATTTTTATGACGAAAATTAAAAAGGTCCGGGTCATTCAATTAATAAAAAGAACAAAAAAAATTGTACTGCTGACCTATTAAGTTAAATAGAAAAAAATTGTAAGGAAAAAAAAGGTAAAAAAAATGTGGTCTAAAACGAATGTTTTATATGAAAGATTGAACAAATAGAGACGTAATTTCAATTTCAAATTTTCCGCAGCTGGTCACTAAAATGATAACAATGAGGCGCATGCGCTAAACGTATAAATCAGCTGATTGATAGCGCCCGTAAGCGGCCTGAAACCAAACCACTTTACATCGTCACAATTGTGAGCAAAAAAATCTTAAGAGCAAAAAAAATTAGTTTTTTATTTATTATAATTAAAAGACATCAAATTACGCAACGATTTTCAATACACTCCTACTCAAGGTCATTCTGAAGCTAATAAAAAAAAATGGTGTTAATATATAAAACATTATGGCGGCTAGAGTGTTTACAAGCTACGTTCACACAGAATAATTGACATTCATTCTAATTTTTTTCAATTGGTTTTTTTTTTGTAATAAATACACTACAATTAAATTTTTTCTGAAACATTATGTATGCTAACACTTAGTTATTGTTTAGCAAATACTAATACAATGGGAATATAATAGCGGCAATTGTAAGGAGCAAAATTGCTTGACTTTGGCATAGCGTGAAGCATTTAGAAGTGTGCTTTTATCGACTTGCCAAAGTTTTGGCAAGTATCAAATTCTATGAAATTTGGAACATACATAAACTGCACGTAAGTATTCATCACAACTAGAGATTCAGTTAATAGCTATCGAATAGCCACAGAATACTCGAGAGTAATTGATGAGCTGCCGATCGAAGTTTATGAGGATGAATTTCATGGAAGAAGTAAATTGGATGACCCTTCAAATTTTGCTATTCACCTCACCGCTTTTGATAAACTGCATTGATTAGAAACTGAATGGTAAAGTATGCTAATGCTTACAGCAACGTTACAGTAATTAAAGAATGAACAGTAATGCTTGACTATGTCAGTAATTAGTTTTTATAGACAAAGAGAGAAACAATTTTGCTACCGTTACTCTACTCATTTTGTTGAAGTAAACGATTGATTTTATTGCTAAAAATATTTGTAAAATTCTGAGAAGCTTTTTCTCAAAGTTGTTATTGAAGTTATGACTTGCATTTTTTTTTTATTATTATAACAATTAAAATTTTCTGGATATTATTCATCCTACAGGCTGTCCTTACACGGAAAGAAATTTTCTTTAAAATTTACCCTTAAATTAACGAGAAAAATTACTAGACTGTATTGTAATTGTCGGACGCGAAGGTGCTGCTTTACCATTCACTAGAACCAAAAAACAGAATTAAAATCGAAGTAGTTATTTTCGATACATATGCGCAAAGGTAGGAATTTTGACGCCTTCAAGTGACGTCATGAATTTGAGACTATGGGCGCATTCTTATGATGACCGAGTTATTTATCCGGACGAGCGTAGCGAGTCCGGATATAGTACGAGATCTTGATTAGAATGTATCCATTTCGAACGAAATTTTTTATCATATCAATTACGAAAGTTGGATTTGAGAGAAAAGTAAAAAATATTTATTTACTCTTTATTTTATTTAAAGGCACATTAATTATGTTACACGAGATTAAACAGCAACGGATTAAATGTACGTATATGTTGAAGTCGTTTACAAGATTCGGCTGTCGCTAAGATTTTTTTTTTTTTTGTTTTTATTCCACCCAGCGGACGTTTGTCGAATTGAAAGATAATTCGACTCATCTATGGCGTATTTTAGAAGTCGTGCAGAAATGTAGAGACAGATAGAAAAAGAGAAGTCACTTTTCGATACTAGTGCGAGGTAAATTAACCCTTTAATGTTCGGTCTTGAATTCCCACTCTTAGTTTGAGTCTTATGTCTTTTTCTTTAAGTGAGAGAGCTATAGTCTTTCTTCTAAAGAGGAAACTCGAAAAATAGTAGAATAGGCACACTACTACAACTAAACCATCTCTCACACAACCGCATAACGGACTATGATTGGCTCACTCTCCTAACAGCTCACATCGAGATTTTTTGCGACTCCAGAACATTGAAGGGTTAACTAAACTATAGATTGTCAGAAATCGTATTCTCTGTGCCCTTTGTATGTTACTCGAAAATCCAACTTTTAAGGTTGATATGACAAAAACAATTTTCTCTGTGTTATTTATATGGAAGAACGAATTTTTCAATGAGTAAAGCTTCTCATTAACTTGGAATTTTTTTTCGACAACAATATTTTTATTTTCATTTATAAATTATCGAATTTTCAGGTAAGATAGAAAAAACAATGTATTCCCAAAAAATGAAACACACCCTTATTTAGTTATTTCAATAACATTTGTTCGTTAAACTAAAATATTTTGTTGAATTAATTTAAGGATTCTGCTACAATAACAAAACTGTTTTGTTGCTATAGTACATACATTATTAACTATTACTTGGACTTGGTCATCATATCATATGATTTGTTATTCCTATGCTTACATATTTATTTGTTACCACAACATGTCTTATATTGTCCTAACAAAATTTATTTTTATGGAGAAAGAATTTATTTTAGGGTGTCTATATTTATATTGAAACTTACAATTGGTTCGGGGTAAAGAGATGATTGTTGAAAACAAGTTCTCTCGATAATTTCTTCGTCGACCTAAATAATACAGTATCCTCGGAAAGGGAGGATATATTTGCATAGTCAAGTGTCGGAAGTATGTAATGAAATATTCAGGAACAAATCCCATTTTAAGGGGTATCTATTTTCTCGTCGTTTTCTTATAATATAACTTTTGATAGAAATAACAGGGCGTACTGAATTTTGAATTCATATAGAGCTGCAATATTGCTAAGAACTCATTTTGGACACTAGCTTTCCGAAATTAAATAGCCCGAAGGTATTTCGCTGTAGAGATAGTGGCAGTGCCGAGTAGAAGCAGCATGAGAATTCAAAGCAGTTATCAAGTTTGCGGAATGTCGAGCCCACAAAAACAGAACTCCCAGCAGCAAATCTGAGAATCACATGAATAACTCTCAAAATCATCTTTCGTGGTTATGTTTTTGATTAGTTATGTTTTTGTTTTTGATTAGTTTGATTCAAGATAACATGTGGAAAAATTTTCTGATATAACACTCTGTAACATATTTGCGAAGTAAATGCGGGGTGGATGATTTTCAATTAAATAGGATACATTAACCTATCAGACCATATTAGAAAATTTTTTCACTTACGGCTTATTTAGACTAATCATAATTGATAAAAAAAATTGTAAATCTAAAAATATTTGGTCAAGCAATAGAATAAAGATCAATATATTTTGGAAGTATTTATAAATATTGTGATTACAATAATATATTCACAACGAATTTTTGTCGTTATTACAAAAAGACTACTTGAAATCATAATCTACAAGTTCATATTCAGCGACGTCCTCAGAATGATCATGATTTTCATACCCTGTTTCAGAACTATGAGCTTGGTATCCGTAATTTAGATCATGTTCGTCAGACGATTGACCAAATTGTTCGTGACTTTGTTTATTTATCGCACTATTTTTGTCACGGACTTCTCCAAAATTTTCTTCTGTTGTGTGACCGAAATATTTTGATGATCCTTCATAAAGCTCGATCGGATTATCATAATCCTGTTGCTGATATTCAACTAGTTCATTATTGAATCCTAAGCCTAGATCTTCATTTTGCTGGTAGTCCATCGAATCGCTGTCATACTGTGCAGAATTTATAGTTAATTTATGAATTAAGGACTCCGATACTCCTGGATGCATCGGTTGAAGAATAAAATTCAATTTTGCACCATTTTCGCTTTCAGACCCCATCTGACCGTTTTCATATTCTTGAGTATGAAATACTTCATTTTTACCATTTGCGACATTGTATCCATATGCTTGTGAATTGTACTGACCATAATTTTCTAGCTCCTGATTATTAAATGTTGAGTGTTTCAAATTTTGTAAATTGGTGTTCACTTCGACAGCTTGATCAACAAAACGATTGTCTTGCAATTGTTCCGACCATTTAGGCTCTAGTTCATAAAACAGTTGTCCTATCGTTTTTCCATCAGAATGACCTTGTTCTCCATTGGATTGAACTTCTGATCCATATCCTTGATGCTCACTGGCATATGAGGGATCTAATTGTTGATTACCACTTGGATATCTTCCGTATGTATTGTAAGAGTTAAATCCCTGATAATTCTGATCGTTTAAACCAAATGATAGACCTGTTTCGTGTTCTTGATACTGATCGGTATCTGAATTGGACCATTTTTGGTCTTGAGTTTGATATTGCCCATCGAATTCTTCAGAATTGCTATCTTTATCAAAGCTTGTTGGTTTTGAATCATATCCGTGATATTTAGAGTCTGAATCGGAAGATTTTTCATGTTTGATTTGAAATCCTTCATACTTATTAGAATCGCTCATTTCTTGTAAACTGCCATACTTCGAATTAGATGCTGATCCTTGATTGTTTAAACCCTGTCCTACACTTACAGCTTCACCATTGGCGCTTTTTCCGTAACTCTCCTCGTCTTGGGACCAAATATCGCGTTGTGACTTTGTTTCAGCTTCATTGCTTCTTTTTGATGAAATTATTTGTTTCTTTATCCGAATAAAATCGAGTACTTTAAGTTTTTTTTCATGCAATTTATTACTTAAATTCGTTCCAGATTGAACAGCTTTGGAAATTTTTCTGTAGGAATTCAAATTCATGTTGGCGTTAACATTCAGTCCCAAATTTAAAATACCTCCAGAATCAGCACCGTGGACCTCCGATTGAGACTCATGGAAACTTTCATGGTGTACTATCCCAGGCTGTTCAAAATTTTCTTTGTTGGAATTCCCGTATGATCCATGATTTGAGGATGCAGATTCTTGTGTTTCCCATGTTTTCCTTTGATTTTCTTCAATGGTTACATCTACGGGACCTTGATCACTACCGCCAATCCAACTATGAAGTTTTGCTATTCTTTCTTTGAAAAATCCATGTCCTGATGTTGCAAACAATCTGGAAAGACGATTTGTCAAAAATTTTTATCTTTAATTAATAAAATATATTTCATTCATTTGTCTTTTTGCAATTCGTTTACAACAGCTTTGTCCCCCCCCCCTCCCTCCAGTGACGGCTGTAGCCGACTTACATTTTTACTGAAAACTATACCCGCATTTGCCTGTGCTTCGATTGAGCACAGTAACCAGATAAGCCTGATCAAAGTACATAACTTTATTATTAATTATTCTATTGACTTGAAATTTCATTCTTCTTTATTTTGTACTGATAAAAACTACAATCACTTCGAATTATACTTACAAAATAATCCAAATTTTGAACTTCATTTTATCTTAGAATTTTAGTTGAAATTTTTTTTCTACCTCTTTTTAGTCTCTCTTTCTCTCTCTCTGAGAATTGACTGATGAATATTCTTGTAGCTTAAATAATCTTCAACGTCTACTTAAAATTATATCCTCTGCTTACGATTAATATTTAACTAGATTTTCGTGCAAAAACCATAACATGGAAAGCTGGATCATTTTGAGACAAAAGTATCAATATTTTATCATAGTTTGCATAAATATTTTATGAGATTTTCATGTTTCAAATATAAATACAATCAGTTACTTCAACCATCAAATTTTATGGCTCATGCACGTAGCTCAGTTTTTAACGACCCGTACAAAAATTTTCAATTTTTAAAATTTTCTTAAAATGTGTATATCAATTAATGCGTCATATTAAACAGAAATTAGTTTAATAGTTGAGTAAATTAAAAATCAATATCAGATAAGCTCGTTAAAAAAATAAAACAAATTTATTTTTTATTTATAATAATTCAGAATCAACTCTCTTGTAAGAAGACGATTCTGCGATCATGCGCTCTCTATCGGATACTTTTGGCAATACGGATGGTAAGAAATTTTATATCCTAAAATAGATATTCATGTCATAAGGCCGTGAAGTGGCGGTTTTCTGACAGCGACGATATTTCGATATGAGCTTAAGGTTTGCGGCGGAACGGTTCGAAACCGGCGTAATTTTAACAACCGTGACGTAGCCGAGGACGGAAATTTACGCTCGTTTTCAAACATTCGCGTCACAAACATTAAAGCGAATATCGAAAAAAAGTTGTTGGAAGTGGACATCATTTAATTAAAAATACAATTCGAATAATAAGACAATTTATGTTAGACTTAATGTAAGAAAATAAATATTTATTTATTTAATTTTTCAAATTTAAACTGAACTTTGTTGATTATCCTTTTCCAATCCTTCTATTATTTTATTGTAATTAATTATTTGCATGCAATTAAAAACTATTTTTTAATGAAAACAAAGAAGTATAACTTCTCACGCGCGTACATAAGTACACGCACCCATTTTTTTATTTTTCATAATCTCTCTCAATTTCGTCTGAGTGTCCTCGAAAAGTTCGTAAAAAAAGGAGGGGGTAAAACTTCACAGCCTAGGTCGTGAAAAAAAGACGGTATGGTAGAGTCTCTAGAAAAGAGTCCCTTTACGGACGCCATCCAGCGCTCAAAAGTTGAACTTTTGGAGCGAATATACCAAAAAATTTTTTTTACTCGCCTGCGCCTCGGACGTTAAAATTACATCCGTTTCGAACCTTCCCGCCACAAACCTTAAGCTCATATCGAAATAACGTCGCTGTCAGAAAACTGCCACTTCACGGCTTTATGACATAAATATCTATTGTACAATAGGAAATAAGTTGTGATTATAAATCACTATATTAGCATGGGGATAACGAATCGTATGTTATACTAACAAAACATAGAATGTAATGAGTTGTTTATATATTACGTTAGTAATACCAGAAAAAGAAAAAAAATTTCTAAAACCAAAATGATAAACACGAATAAATAGTCAGAAAAGCCTTTAAGGACCTCAAAATGGTGAGATCTTATGAAAAATTGATTTTTGGAAATTAAACTAGAACTACTGTCAGCGAAAGGTTAAAAATTTTATTAAAATTTTTTTCAATCAATTTCCATAAAATAAAAAAAATTGACAACTTGAAAATATTAATTCAGTTCAATTTATTTCACTTAAAAAATTGAAAACTTCTGAAATTCATCAAGTGATATAAAAATTTATCTAGGAATATCGATGTTAATTTTGATGATGGCAATATCTTTTCAATTAAATTAAATGATCGATTAATATTGTCCTTAATTCCTATTCACTTTTGCTCTCAATGAATTTTACTCCATAGGTTGTAAATAATACAACAATCAGCATCTTTTTAGTTTAAATCAACCTGAAATTGAAACATTAATTTTTAAATGTGCAAAAATAATGAACTTCAGTAAAAGTATGTACAAAAAAAAAAATCTCGAGATAGACTAAGACGAAAAAAAAAAAACAAAATGTCAAAAATAAACGACACTCTTGCTCCTAACTGCGACTTCAAACGAGAATGGACTCGACGTACCGTGAAATTTCGCTAACGGAAAAGAGTGTAGATGTGCTTGAGACTTAACTGGAAGTGGGTGCTGTTGAGGTTATATGTTCCCCCTATCCGGGAAATTCTCGATTACACGCAAGTACTGCGTCTCTCTTCATATAGTCAGTATACTTTGAATGATATTACGATTCCGGTAATGCCAAAGTGTAGGATTAAGATTAAACATGCTTAACCCCACATTAGATGAGAATTATTTGGAAAAGTGACAGGTTGAAAAAAATAAATTGTAATTTTTTTAGGTAAGCTTTGGAGATGTTTTATACTCTGTAAGTTTTTAAAGTCGTCAAAAAATTGAAAATTTAAAGAAAAAACCCAAAATATTGAGTTTTTAAAATAGGCAAATTAATTGCAGGAAAGTAATTTTTCCAAAAATAAACCAAAAACTTAAAATTCAAGATGCATTCAATTTTAACTTTGAATAATTTTCGAAAAAATGAATTCATTGATAAATCTGGAAAATGATTCTTGAACAGATATAATGAATCGAAAAGTTAGTTTATCTACTTTTTTTCTTATCCCTCTTTACAGCAGTTAAGAATGATAAAAATATAATTTTACTGACATTTTTAAATTTTATGATTGAAAACATACTTACTTGTTTTGTTTTTCAAAAAAATTTATGAGAAATCAATTTCTAGAATAGCTCACCAATATTTTTTCTCAAAACATGCTTGCGTGTCCGTCTGTGCATTTGTGTGGAAACATATAAACATTTTATAGCTTTGTTACAGAGGATTCGATCGAAAAGCGGAGTTAAGGGGAAACACCACTGTGACGGTCGAAAAAAAAGGTGATTTTCGGGAATTTTATTGACAGCGAAAATAAAGGAATTTGGGGATTAGATTTTTTAGTTTATTAAGGCTACATTAAAGATTATTGCACTAAATTTTTATTAAAAAGTATTTAATTATTACAAAGTTATTAACAATTTCATGAAAGCACTAGAAAAAATTTCCCACTCCATGGGCGGATCGATAACTCAAAAACGGATCCTCTGAAAATAAAAACCCAAATTGCTTTTTAATCAATAAGGATGAAGTTATCGTTGCACGTTTGGAATTTTTAAAATTTTGATTTTAAACATTTTTTTAGCCGGGTTAAAAAAAAAACAATAAGAATAGTGAGAAAATTTTCAATCAGTCGCCATTTTTTTGGAAATTAAAATTTTAAAAATTCCGTCCGTGTGACGATAACTACATCTTTACTGATTAAAAAGCAATTTAAGTTTTTATTTTCATACGATCCGTTTTTGAGTTATCGATCCGACCATGGAGGGGGAAATTTTTTTTAGTGCTCTTATGAGATTATTAATAACTTTGTAATTATTAAAAATTTTTTAATAACAATTAGGAGTAATAATCTTTAATTTATTTTTAACAAAATAAAAAAATCTGATCCCCAAATTTCTTTATTTTCACTGTCAAAAAAATTCCCGAAAAACACCTTTTTTTTCGACCGTCACAGTGGTGTTCCCCCGTAATGAAAATGATTTATTTATTTATTTAGTTTTAATGCCAAGGCGTTAAGCCGAATGGAAAATTTTATTTACATAGATAGTATTCAAATAAGTACTATAAATTTTGAAGTATTAATAAAATATATAAAACAGATTGAATTTAAAACGAGAATGTAAATCATATTATATACATCACGTTATTATATTATTTTCCAGCGTACTAATTTCTAACTATTCATTACTTGATAAAAAATCAAATAATTTTATTTTTCGAATTTTTTCCGACTTTACACAATTTATAAAATCGATCCCAATTGCACTCACAATTGTGAAAAAATCAGTTTTCTGAAATCAGACTAAAAATAACTTTTCAATCTTAAAAATTTTAATGCGGAAAGTTCAAAATTGTTTAATTTTGTGAAAGACAAAAAAATTTTCTTAATTCCTATTGATTACTTCAAAGATACTTATATTTTGAACTTTCCTCATGTTTTTTCAATTTTATCCTTATCAATAAAATTTCAACAGTTTTAATTTACGCGGGCTCATATATTTTCGGCATAGGGACTAACTAGTGTTTTTTTATCTGACTAGAAATAAGAATACGTATGTGAATGTGATGATTTTGACGACGTTAGGTAAATTTAGACAGTCGTGTCCCACACGTTAGTCGACAATTTGTCAGAGGTGTAAATACAAAAAAGAGTTGCTTGAACAATAATCAGTATATTTATTAATACATTTACAAATAATCGACGTGATAATCATAATATGCTTCAACAAATTGGTGTATTGAAAGTTTATTATTAAAATTCAAAGAGAATTACCAGGTTAGTATTTGACATGGTTACTATTCATTATTTCTTTAAATTACAAGATTATAAAAATAAATAAGTCACACGATTATAAAAAACTGATAACGAGTAATTAAAGATATAAAAATAGTACCATAGCTTTACGTCGCATCATTTAATATGTTTTCATCATTTGTATCATATTTCCTTCTTTATCTAAACGGTAGAACTTGTATAGAGCCGTAGCTGCGGGACGGAGACCGCTAAGAATTAGTGTACAGACTGCCTTCTCCATTAAAATTTCGATCGAATAAAAAAGAAGCGCAGTAACTTTTTTTCTCGCTCACTCTTCTTCGTACTGTCAGCGGAACAAAAGGAACAACTCTGTTTTGAAACTAACCGTTATCGGATGTTATTCAGTTCCGTGAATTGATATTTAATAGAAGTTTTACGGTGTTGAATATTAGTACATAGTTCAGGTGTATGATTTATGTATGACGTATATTGTAATCAAAAACCTCCTCGGAATTCAGGTTTTGAGGTAAATTAATTTTTTAAAATTATTTCATACTCTGATTTCTCCCTTGAAAAATAAACTACCGTAAAAAGAAAAAATTTTGTAAATTTAAAAAGTGCATGATTGAAAATGCTCATTGAATTTTCACTAAAAATATGTTATGAACAGGTCACTCGATGTCAAATCGAGCAATAGTTGAGATTGACCTCTTTCCATTGAGACGAAATTTGATCAAAAAAAATTTTTTTTTTATTATAAAACGAAGATTTGCAATAGAAAAAATTAGGAAAACGGTTGACCCTTAAGGCCATCCCTGCAACTTCCCGCTTATTCCAACTTAAGCTTTTAAAATTTCACTTCTTACGTTTTTGAGCTCTTCGAGTTCTAAAATATAATTTTCGAGTCATTTTGAGCTCTCCAAGCTCAAAAATCTAATAGAAGCTTGATGAAACACTGTATTTTAAATTTTCAAACCGCAATAACTTTTGAATAAATTAATCGATTCTCATGCAGTTGACAGCATTCGACGCAGTTTTTTAAGCCCCGTAAAGGATTTTTAAGTTTGAATTAATCGAACTAGAAATTTCGGAGTAATTCTGAAAAAATAATTTTTTTCGGTTTTCTTTCGACAACGATAACTTACGAACGAATTAACCGATTTTGATCGGGCTGGTAGCGGTCGACGTGGTTTTTTTATGTTAAAAGCGAAAACAGAGAAGCTTCTTAGGACCTCAAACCGTCGAGATTTAATGAAAACTCGATTTTCGAAAAATGGAGTAAAACCAATAACTTCTCGATTTTTGAAAATTTTCAATTTTATTAGCGGGAAGTTAAAAAGTTATTCAAAACTGAAAATTTTACGATGTTTCAACAATATTTTTTAAATATCTGAAAAACTATTGTAGATATGAAAATGGTTTTTTGTTTGATTAAAAGCGAGCACTTAGAGGTAGAGAAAAAACAAAACTTGAAAAACAGTACTTGCCGCCTTCGACGCAGTTTTTTAATTAAAAAAAGTGTCTGAAAACTGCAGCTGATAAGTCAAATATTTTGAAAGTTATTTAGACACAACTTGAAAAAAATTTTTTTTTGCTTCTGTTTCTTTAATATATTTGAAACAGCTCGACTGCTTGATTTCAAAATCTTATCAGCTCGAAGTCTTAATGAACACTATCGAACGCCGTGTCGTTCATCTTGATCGGTTGATTCGTTTTTATGATTTCCTACGACAAAATTTTATTTACAGACATACACTGAGACAGAGCCCGGACGTCTAGCCGGAAATTTTCAGGACGTCAAAACGTCGAGATCTAATGAAAACTCGCACTCTCAAAATCAAACCGAAGTATATAACTTCCTGTTGAAAGTTATTAATGTTTAAAGCGATAGGTTGAAAAAAAATTTTAGAATGTTGAATTTTCAAAAATTTTTAAAATTGAATTTAGACACGAAATTTCGGGTTGAAATTTTTTACTTTAGTATTTTCAGAAAAGTATTCTTTTTTTTTCATAATTACGAATTTTAGTTAAATAAATCATTTTTTTTCGAAAATGCAATAATTTACTTCTGAAGTTTGAAGTTTTGTTAATTTTCTAATAACTTATATACGCAATCGGATCAGAGTATATCTAGTATAAAACAAAATATTTTTTCTTTTGCGAATCGTCGTTTTATGATAAAAGATAAGTTTTAACTAAATTTCGTCCAAATTGAAAGGAGCCGATTCCAATAATGAGTTATTTTTCGATTTGATGTGAAATTACCCATATATATTCTGGTCGTTAAACAAATAAAAATCAAACGTAGTGCTTAATAGATACCGAAGCTTAAAAATTCTTAAAATGTACTATTTCAAATCAACTTTTAGATTATTTAGCTTAAATTAGAGAATTTTGAATCTTTATTTCATAATTAAACCTCTTTAACTGATTCTCAATTTTATCATTTTTTATTATACCTATACACTCATAATACAATAATTTTGATCCGAAAAACGACATCAAAAAAATTTTTTTCTTCCAGCTGCCTGCAGTCAAAAATATCTTTTTCTACCATCAAAATTTCCAAAATTCTACCAAATAAAAATCTACAAAAATAAAAAATGAGTTCCAAATCAAATCCATCTGGTGACTCTGAACCCAACTTTGCACCAGATGGAACATCTACTAATTTGTACGAGCTCTTCGAGACTGAAAAATGGCAGGAAATAAAAAACTTTCTCGATAATACGGCAAATTTTGACGTCAATGCAGCTCTAGTAACAAGTGGACCTCTAGCGGGATACACAGCATTGCATTTAGCTTGTCTAAAGAGAAATCCTAACGTGTTAATTCAGCTGATTAATGATCACAATGCAGATGTCCATGTGACAGCTGATGATGGAGCCCAACCAATCCACTTGGTGAGTTCTTTCGGCCTTGGATTTGTCAATCGCATCTTATTGGACAAGGGCGCTGATGTTAATGCCAAGGTTACCAAAGACATCAGATCAAAATACAAAGAGTTTCAAAAGTGGTCTAATGAATTTGGTGACACCGTATCACTGTTAACTTTTGCCCTATATAATTTTGCGAGTGATGTCGCAAACACTTTGCTGGACTATGATGTCGATGTTACGGCAGTAAGTCTGAACAATAAAACATTATTGATGTACGCACTTGAACAACGTGATTATAGCGTTGCTATGAAGATTGCCGATACAATGACGGCTAGTAATCCGGAGTTAATAAATGCTCGTGACAATGCTGGATGGCATGCATTTCATTATTTGTTGGACAAAAGGAAGTACGGAACCTTTCGATATGATGAAGGAGAACTGATGACCACAGAGGAAAAGGGTAAAGTTGTGAAGAAGCTAATTGAAGCTGGTGCTGATATTGACGCGACCATTCATGGAGATCCAGATACACTGTTGTTCAATATGGCGGCTTACAGAGCTTGTTATCCGATATTAAAACAATTGATGCCTCATTGTACTTCTCTTAAAGGATCTAAAGCTTTAAGTATTGCAACACGTCAGCCTGACGATCAAGAAGGTTATCTTCAAGTGTTGTACGATTACCCAAATGATTTTTCACTCGTCCAACTGGAGAAAGACATACAACAATGTGATGGACTGGTTTTAACGGATTTAGTCAACAGACGCACTTTTGGATTATATGTGCCTTCAGAAGAAAAGAAGAGTATGGATCAGTTAATTGCGAATCAGTCTAGTTTGAAAGAATTTGTCGATAATTACAAGAAGAAATTTATTCATGGATATTTGAAAAATCAAATTATTTATTATGATGATAAAAACACGACATTGTATGAAGTTTTAATGAGAGCTTTCGACAAGAGATTAGTGAAAGTTATGATTAAGGATGAAAAACTTGTTGAAGCTGTAAAATCACTAATTAGTAACGAAAATCGGTCTTATTTAGTTGACTTACTTGTAAAGGAGATTGAAAGAGCTGGAAAGAGAAACAAACTAATGGAAGATGTTAAGAAAATTCCTCAGTTAAAGGACTGTATACTTTTACCATATGAAATTGTATTAGATATCATCGACTATCTTGAGAATGAT
>JZSA01003318.1:0-14603 GCA_000956155.1 Cotesia vestalis
GGTTCATTGATTTGACAGAAATCGTTAAGGAGATCAAATATTAAATTGGGTTCAAATTTTGATTTTTCATGAGAGATTATCTTAGAACCTTCCTAAAGACTTGAAAATTAGCGATATGCCCTCAAATTTTTTTTCTTTTTTTCTTTAATCATGTACAGTTTACTAAATTTTATGCTTTTTATCGATTTAAAATACGACTAATTCTAATGGAATCGCAAAGTTGATTCGTAGTAATAACCAATTTTGAAACATTAACAAGTTTATAGTTTTTTCAAGCTATTCTAATTTTTTAGACTAAATCAACGTAAAACGAGAGCTTTGTAATATTCCTTCATTTTGACATCAAGTGCATATCAACTTGTTTCTATATCGATGTAATAATAGTCTGCTAGGTCAAAATAATAATCATAGATTTTCGAATACACTGAGCACATTAGTCGATAGTTATCTGCAACGTTGCTAATTGCCTGTGGTTAACGAGCAATAAAAAGCATGCAGGCTTCAAGTTAGATGTTAAAAATTTACCTATATTTTGTTCGTATTAAAAATTTACTTTTACGATTTAGTTTGTTGTGTCGACAAAGCCTAATTGCTTAGGACGTGGCTAACCCAGTTCCATTTTTTATTCCTAAGCAGGATGACGTGCTTCAATATTTGACGCATCACAAAATCCGGTGTACTAACCTGTCATCTAGGTTTGAATAGTTTTATCATGGGGGTAATGAGAGCTATTTCGTGTTGTTGTCTCTTGTTTATCTGTAATGTGTCGTGCAATAAAATAAAACTTATAAAACAGACCGGAATTTCTTCGCATCTTCATCGCGACGCGGTAAGTTTTTCAATACTTTCAATAATCAACAGTGATTAACGAATTTATTTTTAACTTCAGAGAGAGTTGGCTGAAATGTGTTTTAAGAGTAATTCGAATCCAGTTATTATCTCCGCGGATCTACTAAGCAATGATTGGGATCCAGGTAGTAATTCGTGGATTGTAATTGATCACAAATTCCAGAAACAGGCTACAGGTTTTAATTCAGCATATCCAACATACGTACTTTCATTTGAATCTATTAGTTACTTGAAAGCAGTTATCAATCATTTTCGAAGATCGGCTGCATGGAGCATCAAGTCTCCATTTTTGATCGTTGAAAGAAAATCATCTTGTTCGAATGCTCCAGAAGTATTGCAATTCATGTGGAAGCAGGATTTATTGACTAATTATTACCTGTGTAGTTATCAAGATATGACGATTATTTTCACGTTAAATCCATTTGCAATCTACGCTCCAGCACCATGGTTGCATTTATATGAACTCGGCGATAATGGAAAGAAATCGAATTTCTACGGCATGAAATATACAAAAGGTAAATTATTGATTCGAATACTTAATTTGCTGTCATTCGAAAAGATTTAAACTTGACATTTTACGGCTCTGATTATGTGTTAACGAAATTTTTTGATATTTTTTTCTTTGGACATAACCAAGTCGCACGCAAAATTGCAATCAGTCATTTTAATCTTTACAAGTACTTCCTTTCTGTTTTGACTAAGAATCGATTGAATTTTTTTCAGACAGCAATATTTGTAGATACTTAACTTTCGATAAGACTGAAAAATCAAATGGTCATGAGGTGAAGTTAGCAGCTTTTATTGATATCGAAAACATCCCTCAGAAAAATTTGTCTTCTAAAATGGCTGAGTATTTGAATGAAATAAAACAAAAAGGATCAATAACAGTATACGAAGTATTATCGCTGATCGAAGCCAAAGACAACACATGGTTTTTTTCTGTTTCGGCTCAAAGGAAATCCTTTAAAAACGGATATTTCATACAATTAGTCGATAAAAAGATTGATGTCATTGACAAATCGTTCCAGTTAGCTGACACCAATTATAAATACATGGATATTTTAACACGGTATGACGTAATTACTTACTCAATCCTAACGAAAAAATCGAACTATTTGACGACAATCAAGTGTCTGCTATACTGTCGGAACCATTGAGGCGCAACATCGAGTCATTAAAAGATCTTCATGATAACAACTATCATGTTTATTTCGATGTACACTTAATAAGAGACATAGCTAATGAAAAATTGTGGGTTACTGATGAGGACATGCAGTACTTGCACCCATCTAATTATTCTGAATTAAACAGATGTGCAGTTGAGGCGGAGTTTAACTCTACGGTTGCTTGTATTTTAGATAAGAATTTTCAACAATGGTATGCATCGAAAACAACGAACTTGCATGTATCAAAAGACGTCATTTTCGAAAAGTATTTCGTAAATTGGGTCCGAAAAGATTGGAGTCTTAAAGACAAACTTGATAAAGTCAGTTCTTGGACCGTTGAATCAGGGTTCTATAGTGGTCAGGTATCTCAACAAATCGAATATTTTTCAAAAAAACTCCGAGAAATCAAACGAATTGAAGAGCGTGCTAGTTTCGAGTTTATTGATGTCGATACCTTAATATTGAGCTACATGATCGTTCTTGGGCTTTCAATATGGGGACTGGTTGCCTTCGGGCTGGAGCTACTTTTTCATAAGTATGAAAAACGTCGCAGGCAAACTTTGATCAGAAGACGATACCGCGATGAACTCAGATCGCAGTTGAGTAATGTTTCTTCTATTGAACAGATTATTCCGCCCAACCCTGGAATCTCGTTTGGAAGTTAAAAATATTAAATGAGCATATTATAACGGAGTAATTCTTAAATATCAGTAGTCGTTGCTTAGTTGTGTGTTCGCTGTAGTCACTTTAATTCTTGTCATTTTAAAGTGTGTAATTACAAGAAAATAAAGTTCGATTATCGCCATAATTGAAATTTTTTCGTACAATATTCTAGTATAAGCAATAAACACCATGAATAGAGATCCAAATATCATCATTCGAAGTTCGTTTGAATGAATAGTATATTACAACCTAAGACCAGAAAGTTGGATTTCTTGGCGCATGGGACATAGAAACCAAGGCTTCCATATTCCATGCCTCAGGGTATGAATCTATATATGGAGTATTCCACGCCAAATCGGACGGTTTTCAAAATTTTAATATTAGATTTTCTCAATTTTTTTATATTTTTTTGTGCTCATGAAAAAACTCATCCTCCTAAATTTTAAGATTTTTTTGATGACTGGTTCAAAAGATATTGAATTTTGAAAAAAAAAACCGCTCTTTTCATGGTTTTTTGTTTATAACTTTTTAAAACCTATTCAAATAAAAAAACTCAAAGAATAAAAAAGTTTAGTTTTTCTATATACTTTTAGAAAAAAATAAAAATAATTGTTTGGAAAAATTTTTCCGTGTGATTTTCGAGTTTTTAAACTTTAAAGTCGTTTTCTGAAAATCATGCATATTTTGATTTTACTGAAAATTTGTGACAACAAACTACTATTCATTCCACAACTTTTCAGGTGGGTCCGGTCGTGGGACCTCCATAGCTATTTTTTTTTTTCATTGCTTGATTTAACATGAAATAACTAAATGAAGGTTAAAAGCAAGTATCTAACACGGTGTCGTTTCAATTTAACGAAGATTCGAAAAAGTTTCGAATTATTCGGACCTTTCGAACTATTCGAACCTTTCCAACTATTCGAATCTTTTGAAAAATTCGAACTTTTCGAATAATTCAATATTTGACTCGATTCGATTTGAGCAAGATTCGCACAGCCCTACTTGTTATATTAAAAACACACACATATACACATACACACGTCATCATCGGAATAGTCAGAATAGCTTCCTAGGATCTCAAAACGTAAAGATCTGATGAGAAGAACTCAATTTTTAAAAATAAAGGTGAAACCAATCACTTTCCGATTTTAAAAATTTTTGAAAATCACGTACTGCCCGTATTAACTTGTAATAAAATCGTATATTTTTATAAAAATATTACACAGTTCTTCTAACAAGTGAAATATTTTAGAATAAGTGTAGATAATATAATGAAAAAATAAAGTTTAAAAAATTTGCATTTTGAAAGTTATCATTTTTTTGCTATCAAAAGTTGGAAAAACTTTATCAATTCAACTAAAAACTATTATTTTATTAATTGAACTACTTTTTTTTTCTAAACCAATATGACGAAACTGACGGATCGATTTTCTAATGGATAGAATCTAATAAAATATGAACGATTTTTAATCACTGAACTTTGAAATTATACCGTAAATTGATAGTCTGGATTAATTGTAACTCATCGTGAATTGAATTATCAAACTTTAGAGGAATCGACAGAGGAAATTGATTTATAATTTGAGAACTTATCGCGTCGCTTTAAAATAAATTAAAGTAACATTTATCCTGAAATATATTATCCAACTATATACTATATATTGTATAAGTACTTGAGTAGTTGAGCGACGACACAGATATACGTTTAATCTTTACACGTTCGGAAAGTTACGAATGTATTAGATAAGTTTCGGTTTAATTAGTAATGTAAATCGGCCTAAGCAGTTAATTATTATGGAGATATACGACGTTGTAGCGGATATGGTTTACGGAGGCTGAAGTAACTTAGATATAGTTGAATTATTGTATGCAATTAATACCGGTAAATCTTATCTTAAATTCATAAGTATTTCCTTTTTATGTATAAAATAGTGTTTGCATTGAAAAAATGGTTTATGCTATAATTTTTAAATCCTCTTCACGAAAAACAAATTTTGTTGGGACAAATTATATGTTATGATAACAAAATTTAAGTAATCATAAGTAATTTATGTCTTATAACAACAAAACAGTTTTGATATTACGTGAGTTGACGAATTGGTGACAAATTACAAAAATTTAGGTTGCTTAATGAACCTTAAACTACACTTCATAGATTCTCACCACGACCACTTTCCTGAAAATCTTGCAGACTATAGCGAAGAACAAGGAAAACGATTTCAAGACATAAGTAAAATGAACGGTAGGTATCGAGTAAATTAGAATGTGAACATGATGTCAGATTTTTGTTACACTGAGAAAACAGTTTGTTTGACTCAAATGCGCAGATTTATTTGAAATAAATCAAAAATATACATTTAATGTTAACAAATTTCTTTAATTTAAATATATATTATTTTGAATCGAATAATACTTCGTTTTGGTTTAGTTAATTGAATCGACTTATTTATTTCATTTAAATAAAGATTTGTTAACTATTAACAAATCTATCTTTAGATAAATTACGTCTAGTGCCCAATTTAATTTAAAGAATTAAATTAAATTAAAATCAAATTTTTTTTTAATTGCACTTACAGTTTTTCGAATTTTTTAATTTTACTCGAAACTGGAGGGTGACTAGGCCAAACGGACATCAAATTCGGATTCAGCGGGTGGAAATACATGTCCGTGAGTGGGTCTAGTCAAAAGTACAGACAACTTTTTTTTTGTATGCCGGTGTAATTAATAATTTTGTTATCTAAATTTTCAAAAAAACATTTTTTCAAGACCGTAACTAGATTTTCAAGCCCGGAGCTGTATTTCGAGCTTGGAGAGCTACAAACTTTGCAACAAAAAAGTTATTGAGCATGTTAAACTTGAAAATAACAGGAAGTTCCAGGTATAGCTTGCAAGATAAACCATGTCCAGGATTTTTTAATTATTAGAGTAATAAAAAAATTGTAAATTATAACTTTAATGAAAATTTTTGAGAAAAACTTCTCAGAATTCCAAAACTATTTTCGGCAAAGAAATTATTTTGCTATGGCACCGTAATATTCAAAAAAATTTTAGTTTAAAAATGCACGCCTCCTAAAGGTAATTTTATTTTTGATAGAATTTTCACTGTTTACGCATCTTTAATCTACGAATTACTGTCAAAAAAAAAGATAATTAGGTAAATAATTAGATACAATAGTTGATAGTAAAAAAAAACATAATAATTGTGGGTGGCTTTTGCCAAGATGGTAGTTGTATACGCACAGTAACTCACAGCAGTGATTACATTTCCTTGCCAGTTGGATAATGTGCCAGAAAGTACCAACAAACGATTTTCTTGCGAGAAACTAGCGTAATAGTATATTTCGCTCGCCAGGAGTTTTACTTTTGACGTAAGTAGCGAATTACGCCTACAATTTAAATCATGTCGAGCAATATTTATTTAATTTATATATGTAGAAAACAAACAATCTGTTAGTGCTTTTTCGACTTTTGACCCCTTTTTTACTAAGATTCTCGTAGAAAACAGTGTGGTATGAGCATATATAGTGTCTAAGTTACAGCCATGTATGAAAATTAAAATAATAATTTATTATAATCTTTCAATTTTTTCTAAAAATAGTTTCGTCAACAATTATGACATACTAAATCAAAAAAGTTTGGAAAATCCAAAAATGCACGACTCATAATGCTCATTTAATTATCAAATATTAATAAAATAAAGAATGTGAAAGAAATGTACATAAAACAGCTCAAATAGCACGATAATGCGCAAGCGCCTCTAATGGGATAAATGTACACAATATATATAGATATACAGTCTTCTGTTTTTTGTTTTATTTTATTAATTGTACATAAACGAAACTGAATTACCTAGCCACTCGCATTCAGTTGACCTACAATTCTTTCAAAGAATTTAAAAGAAAAAAAATTTAACTCAGTTAATGTATTTTTTCGCAAGTTACAGTGCTTTCAGAGTTTCATACGTGACGGACAGGAAAATTTTTTGACCTATTTTGATGTTTTTTTTCGTCTTATTGCACTAAATCAATTTTTGAAAATTGTCACGATACAAACTGTTGTTAGTTATGAGTGATTACTTACTGATTTGTTTATGAATATTTTATATTAAAAATAGTTTATCCATCCGAGAAATCGATAAGTTAAATGTAATATTCATAGAAGCAAGTGTAAAGTGTTGTGAAATTGCTTGAAGAAAACTTTTTCGTAACTGTATAAAGCGACGTGACAATTGCACATGGGAGAGCTACCGGCTATTCTTTCGGTATGTATTTGAAAAACGAATGTGCTAAAATGAGAAACTGTTCCCTATGGTTGGAAACTTCTTTAGAATATATTATGTACATATGGAGCTCGATGTATTTATATACAGTAACAGCACCTCGCGTCACTGGTTACCGATTTAGTTTTTCAAAAAACCTTTTTTATCTTGCAAACTTTTCAATATAAAAGTTGCTAGAAATGACAATGTTTTACGTGATTTAGAACGCGAAGAGTTTATGAGTATGCAGTGATTTCGACTTATCAAGGTCAACCAAATTTTATAATTTAAATCGCTGCTGTTATACTCACATTGCACTTCTAGGAGAATTAAAACGTATGAATATTAAGAAATTACGATGTGTAAATATATTTAATGATTAAAAAAAAATTTAATCTCGCTTATTCCTAAAAAATATGATTGAAAAAGAAATTATAGTAGAAGTCAATTAGTCTTTTCGTGTGTAGCCTGCTTGTTAACACTCCAGCCGCTAAAATATTTAATATATTCACACAAATTTTTTTACACGATTTTTATTAGCTTCATCTGTATGGTTGAATATTTGTATGTTTGTTTGTAACCGACTCCTTTGGGCGCGATTTTGACTCACCTTAAACGGCGAGATTTCGTTCAAACTTTGTAGATTTACCGAGGACCGATGTCAATACACTAATTTGATAAAATTATTCCATTTTTCAATTTGCAAAATAAGATTTGCAAAATAAGATTTTTGTTAATTTATATAATTTTCATCTATAGTCGATAAGGCAGAAATTTTAATTTCCAACCATTATCTTTAGCCGATTTATCTAATATTAATAAATTTTCGAACACCAAAGAGAATTTTCAATTCAACAAAGCATATAATAGTTTAAAAAAATTTAAAAAAAACTATCTATTATAAATAAACCATACTGAAAAGTAGAAAATAAATAATGGTTTAAAAAAAACTAAAAACCACGCCTTTTATAGAAAACCGAACTAAAAAAATAGAAAATAAGTTTTAATGAATTTAAATTAAGAATAGTGTTAAAAAAAAACAAAATGGATTTTATTTTAAAAAAAGCGTGGGATATTTTTTAAGATATTATAAAAATGATAATCACTCTACTCATGTCTGTCAATAAAATATTTATATCTATTGACCCATGCACCCCACGCTTTTTTTAAAATAAAATCCATTTTTTTTATTTACACTATTATTAATTTATATTAATTGAAATTTTTAACACTATTCTTAATTTAAATTTATTAAAACTTATTTTATATTTTTTTAGTTCGGTTTTCTAAAAAAAGCGTGTTTTTTAGTTTTTTTAAACCATTATTTATTTATTAGTTGCAGAATGACCTTGAGTAAGAACCTTATTTGGAATCAGGCAGAAAAATTCTTGAACTAAAGAATTGTTCTTGGCTCAAATAAATTTCGCTTGATTCAAAATAATTGAATCTTTCATGGAGTTCTTGACTTAAGATTTTTTCTCTTGAATCAAGTTAATTTTCATATGTCTATGAGGAAAAGGATAATTTTTCTTCTCTTTTTTACTTAATAACTCGGTAGTATAATTTATTTTTAAAAAAATTCAATTCAAATTTTATAAATCTTTTTTAGTAACGCCAGATTATTCTTATCGATATGAGCTCTTATTGAACCTTATACAGTATGCAATCTAAAATTGTCCGATGAATGAATAAAAACTCTAGAAAGAAACGGACAATATTTATTTAAAATAACGATCCGCATAAATTCCCGTAAAAGCATTAAAATAATGAAAAATGCATGTAATTCGTCCATAGTCTTATGAATAAAAGTTATTAATATTTCAGGATTATCAAATAAAATAAAATATTCATAATCAATACTCGCGGAATGATTGAAAGTCCCGAGATACCGATTGTTCGGTGTTCTGGAGTGAATTTGGTTAACCAAGAATTTCGCTTACAGTTTCTACATACAAATGGATATATAGATGTAAATACACAACCAAATGTATGTTTGTGGTTTTCGAATACATACCGCCTGGTGAATTCTTATGCGTAAAATAAATTGAATCCACTGGGAACAATTCTGTTGATTCGTTGACGGCGTGAAGAAAGGAAAAGAAAAAGCAATAGGGAATGTTGTTGAATCCGATGGTATTTTTATTGATATCAATGCTTTCAATAGAATTATTGCAGCTCTTTAGAGCATGAAAAGCTCAGTTATGAAAGAGATACTGGCTCGCTTTAATGCCTTCTTAGACGGGCTCATGGTGGAATTATACCGATACCTTTTGTAGTCTGCAGGATTTATTATTGTCATTAGTTAGACAGAAAATATCTGAAAACCAAGACGTCCAGAGTGACCTTCATTTCGACGATGTCGAATTCCAATGCTTCTAATCGGTGCAAAATTTCCCGATTTCACAGCTCGGCCATCAATAAAAGAAACTGTTGATTGTCCAAGATCTTTTTGAAAGTCAGAGAAACCAAATTTGACGAATTTTCGTTCCCTGAAATCAGGATAGAGTGTTATTTAGTTCCGAAAAATAGCACAAAATCAGAAAACTAAATAGTTTGTAAATCTAACTGTGTGGGCCTTAAGCGCTCATGTAATATCCAAATTATTCAAATCAACGCTCATATACACATTTTACCATTAAAAATTTGAATATATTCAATTTTCAAGTTATTTTAAATTAAATATCTATTGGAACAAAAATGATTTACATTTCAAAACCAGAAGCAATAAAAAATTCTTTAATAAATTGATTCGAAAGAGTTAACATTCATTAGATTTTACGAATTTTTTAGAATTATCTTGCAAGTTGAATGCCCTCATGCGTTGCAAAACATCAATTTTAAATTACGGGAATGCATACGCATCTAAATTTTACACAGAAAAAAAAATTGACGGTTCTAGAAAAAAATTCTCGATTTAAAAAAATCATTTCAGAGAGTTTCATTGTCTTAAATTAAAACAAAAAATCCTATTAAAAAAAAAATCTATATGGGAAATCAGCCTGGATTCCTACATGGCGTTTTCAGATAGATTCCCATATGGTTTTCCATAAAAGAATCCAGGGTAGGATCCTACTTAGATTTCCATTTTAATCAGGCGAAAAAAAAAAAAATTAACTAAAAAATTGAAAATAATTATCAAGTAATTGCTATTAATTAATTATTAATTGAAATTAATTCTGAAAAAAGGAGTTTGTAATTTTATCTAATGAAAAAACTGCTTCCACCTGATAGACTAGAACCCGGTACCTCATGAATGACAGTCTTCTACGCTACTCACTGGCCTAAGTCACGTTTTTATACGGTCTATGTTTATTCCACTTATATAAATTCACTATATGAATCCATACTTCATTATACTTAATTTAGGACAAATTAATGTTTCAATTCAAAATTGTTAATTATATAATTTAATTTATCAAATTTATTGACTGATGTTTTATCTTTGTTTTGGTGTGCATTTTTTTACTACGTAATCTATATAATTAATCTACAAACGAATTAAAAGCTGCAATCAACGAGTTTTCATTCCCAGACGATAATTCATACCTCAGCGCTTTACGTTTAAGGCATGCAGTATAAAAAAATTTACCTTAAAGATTGAGAAGCTACCCAACGTGTTTGATGGATATCTGAAAGTTTTCTGTGGACGGAATCAAACGGCGTGACTCGAATCTGGAGTTCAATCGGACCATTCCCCAAAAGTGGATTATCGATAGAATCTTCAACAATTCTGAATCTTGCGCCAGTGATGACATATCCTGTTGGCGCAACCACGCAGTCTAAGTTCATTGTCTCTGGATGTCCGTAGTCAACTCCCAACGACAACGGTGTCATCGTATCTATTCCGTTTTCGACGTAGTACATCCCCGTATTCTGATCAAAATCAAACTTCTCCAAAGGCTTCCACCGATTCAAGTGGCCTCGTCCATTCATAAACAACTGGCCTTCCATGATTTGCATGTGAATCATGTTATCTTTCTCGACGAATCTTAAACCGGTGACCACCCTAGAACAATTGAAATTTCGTTTTAATGCGATTTTTTCTTGATACTGGTGCGTCGTCAAGCTTGCAGTGGCACAATGCATATTGGACGGATTTTGAATGATTACTTGGAATCTAAACAAGCAACAAAAACTTAAATAGAGCATCAAATTTAGCACAACAAATAAATTTTGCGACTCGAATAGTTAGTCAATGCATGATGGAAGAGACCATGCTAGCTTGATAGACCTTGATACTGAAGTTAGAATACTCAACATGTCATTGACGATATCTGATATTTGATCCCTGAAACTGATGGCTGTGGTCATGTAAGGTGATCGCAATTGTTTAGACACACAAGTGCAAAGACAATATCCGCAATTATCGTCCAATGGTTCGTATTCATTAAGAATTTTGGTGGTTCCATGACAAGTTTTGTTGTTGTTGTGAACTGTTGCATTGGAGTCTTCGAACCATTTGTAGTGTCTCTTTTTGTTTTTCTAACAAAAGAAAAAAAGTTTGATTAATCCAAATGTACATGATTTAATTAAGAGCTTCTATCATTCGTAAATTAATCACAATAAAGTTCAAATATGCAACAAGTTTTTACTAATAACTTTTATGCTATTTGCAATTTTATGTTAAAATTCCATGAAACGAAAACAATAATCATCTACCGTACGCTGCAATAATAAATTGAAAACATACTTTTAGTAATAAGTTAATTACAAGAAATTAATTTCATTTGCAATTAAATTTCAAAGCCTGTTAAATTTTTCTGCGGATGGTATTTTTTCTGTAAAAATTGACCGCCCTTTGTTGTTTCGATGCGTGTATCATAAAAAAAAATCTAAATGAAGACTGTATAACCGCCCTAGTAGAAATAATCGAGTTTCCATCGATATAAACCACTAACTAGTCAGTGATGTCGAGTAAAAACTCGAAATTGCACCATCTACAACTAAATCATAAACATTGGTCACACTGACACTGTACCTTTACGAATGTGTGTCTGTTTATTTTTCTCTATTAATCTGTACGCATTATTATTGTAAAAAATAGTCTAAATCAATAAAAATTTGTGTATATTAACGTGCAAATAATTTTCAGTATATATTTCAAAATAGATGCAGTAAAAAAAGTTGATACAATAAATGAATTGTGAATGTGGGCAGTAAAAACAAATATTACAGATTGTTATTTAGACGAGTTGGAAAATTTTTACAAGCTAAAGTTTTTCCAAAGTTACCAATAACTGTAAAAACATTTTTAAATATATGTAGTGTATCTCTTAAAATTGAAAAAATGCGAAATGCTGATGAACTTATAATGAATGAATTTGTTCACTTCGGTCTTGATAAAAGATCATCTTACAGCAATTATTAATCCAAGTGTTCATAAACAAAACTTAATATTTTTACAATTTAATATGTATGGAATAAGTTTATTTAAGTCGAAAAACTAAATGAATATTTTTTTAATCATCTCCAATTCAAAATAATTATTCTATTATTTCATTGTTAGATTTATTTTTATTAGTCTATTAGTCTAATGATGTCATCTATTATCTATACTAATAAATGGAGAGTCGGCTTTTTTGACCGGCTATACTGCGAAAACTACTGAACCGATCGGAATAATAGTCATACCTTAAGATGCAGTGTGTTTCGGAGAAGGTTTTTTAACGTAGAAATAATGAATTTTTATTGCAACTGAATTTACGCTATTCGATTGTTATTTGTTTAAAATAAATTTTTCAGTTCCATTGGTTATGTTTTATATATTAGGCAGATTTCTTCACTTATAAGACCTGCAATTTTTTTAATTGAAACTTTCAATGCTCATTACAAATTTTTTTTTTTCATATCAACTATTATTCATTTTTGCAAGAAAGACACGGGAATGTTATAATGATTGCATAATGAAGATCACAATGGATATTAGCTTGAATAATTACATCGATAAAAAGTGCATGGCAATTCGATTGAATTTTTGGAATATGTGCAAGTCAAAATAATACTCTAATTAAATTTCAAGTCTAGATATGAAAATGCAATTCTATAAAGCGCCCAGCGGAGCGGGCAAGTAACAGCTAGTATAATATAAATATAAATGAAACTTTTGAATTGACAGTTTCACTAAGGCCGCCATGTTTTGTTAGATCTCTATTAAAACTGGCCAGTCACTTGACAGAAACTCGACATTACACTGGCCAGTTAATGGTTTAAGTCTAGTCAAACTGGCCAGTTATTGGCTAAAAACTCGATTTCATTTCTACTAGGGCGGCAGTAAATTAGTGAAAAAATTGAATATCATATCAGCTGTCTTTCAACTATATTCAGAAATAAATTTTTTACATAGTTGCTCAAAGGACAGACAATTTCCCGACTACCAGACGAAAATAATTAATTATATCTAAAAAAGAACAATATTGACCTGCAATTTTCATTCCAAAATTTCCCATGAGATCGATGAATAGATTAACAGATAATCGACTTAGAAAATTGATTTTTCCAAAAGTTATTTAGCTTCTTCTACACAAAAACTTGAAAAATCGTCCTTACATGCCATCAAAACCACTTTTTAAATGTAAAAATAGCAATTTATCGATTTAAAAATAATTTTGATGATCTTACCGGTATTTTCTCGTAAAGAGTGCTTTTTGTATTTAATTATTTATGTGTAGACTATCAAATTCAGGTATGATTTAATATGATGAAACATTGAAATTTTGATTTTGAATCGACAATAAAGAACACCTTCGCGCTCGCGCTTAAGGCATGCAATAATCCAAAAACCAGAAAAAATATCCACTCAGCATGAATTCACAATCAACTAGTTGACGTTCAATGGTTTACGTCAAGTTTACGTAAACTTCGCGACAACTTTTGCATTTGCAACAGTTTCAGAGAATTTGACTTTAACTGACTTATCAATTTGACGTAAATCTACTGACAGAAATTTTACGTCCTATTCTGGCCGCAGGTTTACGTCAACTTAAATTAATTTGTGTTAACTAGGTAGGTTTAAATTTGCTTTTTTTTTTTTTTTCAGTAAAGATGCATCGTTAATAAACTAATAGAAGCTTTACAAACACTAGAAAAGCCATGTTAAAATCACAACGAAATTTGCTTGCTTTCTTTCCACTAATTAGAAGCATTAGCAATGCACACGTGCACTTAAACTTTTTAACGGCTTTAGTTTAAAATGAACTTGTTTCGACCGGCTAAAGAGGTCTTGAAACTTCCAATTTTAGTCCAAAGATTATGAAAATTACCTAACGTATAATTAAAAATAAAAAAAAAAAAAAAGAGTTTCTTAACTGATTACTAACGAAGGTAAAGCTAACATTATTGTGATTATGTGCAATCAGAAAATATTAGTGAAATTTTTGTTAGTCCTTTGATGTTCGTTATTAGTGCACTGAAAAAAAAGTTTTCTACTCGGCAGCATCTACTGTATAGTAACTAGATAGTAACGAGTGGATCGTTGCGACTACAATCCGTACAGCTACGAGTAGCAGTCTGGATACTGACCGTCACGATCTATTCGGTGCCATTCACGAAACTATTGCTGCCGTTAGTATACAGTTTTCCTAATCTCACTTTCCTCTAGATAGCAACGTGTGGATACTGACAGTAGGGATACTGTACAGTGCGGAGCAGAAAACTTTTTTTTCAGTGTA
>JZSA01003320.1:0-24599 GCA_000956155.1 Cotesia vestalis
CCGGTGTAGGTCTCCGGATTCTCCAATCGTAAACAAATAGCTACGATTTTCGGTACTTCGCTGATCTTATTCTTACCGATTACCTGACAAGTACACTTTCCCTTTTGATAGTTGATGAAAAATCTTCTCGTGTCGATGTCTTTTGGGCGTAGATCCGTGTATTTCTTAACAATTCCATGATACTCTTTGCCAATGATAAAACTCCGGGGATAATGGTTTTTATTATCCTTAATTGTCACGATTAATTGGTTTCCGGTATCCTCGATGTCTTGGACATTCATTTGACAAAATTTACTTGATCTCATTGCTCCAAAAACTCCAAAAATGAGAATGACCTGTAATTTAAAATATTCATTAATATAAATACTTTGGGAATAATACATGTTTTTAGAAATAAAAAAAAAATTCTTCATTATAATAATTAAATTTAAGTTGTAAATATTTTCATCTATGTTTTACTTACTTTCTTTGCTAAGTAGATTAAATCATCAAAATTGTTTAAAAAATCATTTATTTGAGATAAAGTTAATACTTGAGCTTTTTTCGGTTGATAGCCTTTTGCCAAATTTTTAATTAATGATTTTAAATTATGGTATGAATTAATATCGACTGCATGTCTCAAGTTAATAGTGGTTCTTAACATAGACCATTGGCCCCATAAGATTGGTGGCTTATGATTTTTCGATAGCTCTCTGAAGTATACTAAAAATACATTTTCATTGAATGATTCCGTGTTATTTTTCTTTTGCCATGATATAAATTGATCATACGCGAAAACATAGCGCACTTTAGATTTCTCAGGCAACAAATTGTCCGTTATCAATTTGGCTTCATCATCAAAATTACGAATAATCTCGTCTCCGGTAATTTCAGTGTCAGATTCATCTGAACTCATTGTGGTTTTACGCTTAATTATTAAAAAAAATTTATAATATATAAACTTATTGCACTTAATAAATTGATTTCATACCCTTAAACTGGTGTTATAACAACTAAATAAACATTCTATTGTTTAGTTACATGTTGCTAGGATACGTGACATCATTGGGGAAATTAAATATATGAGTAAATTAATTTAATAATCCAATAATTACCATTCTATTTATTTTAATTACAACTGAACTTTCAATTCTAGCGTTATAAAAATTATAAACGATACACGGGTGAGAATTGAGACATCGCATCATCAGATTTTTATTCCGCTCACCTTCGACTGAGGGTTAGCAAAGTGGTGTGCTATTAAATAGATCGAAACTAAATAGTTCTCTTTTTAGCTTATTATTTATACTAAAATTAATAAATTAATAATATATACATGTATACGTACCTTTTATAATTAAATAGAGTAAGAATATTGGCTGACAAAAATTAATATTTTATTTTTTAATTCAACGAATTAACTATAATTCAATTATACAACAAATAATTATTATATTAATATCAAACAATTTAAATTTTAATTAAATATATATAAACTTAGTGATTAACAATTATGATAAAAACAGTATGAATTTTAACAATAAATATCAAATTAAACATTGACAAAGAAAATTTATCATTTTTTTGCGTAGATCCATGTATTTTTTAACAGTTGCATAATACTCTTTGCCAATGACAAAAGTCCGAAGATGATTGTTTTTATAATCTTTAATTTTCACGATTAATTGGTTTCCAGTATCTTCGATATCTTAGACATTTATTTGACAAAATTCGTTTGATCTCAATGCTCCAAAAATTCCAAAAATGAGAATGACCTGTAATTAAAAATATTAATTAATATAAATACTTTGGGGATAATACATGCTTTAAAAATAAAAAAAAAACAATACTTCATTATAACAATTAAATTTAAGTTGTAAATATTTTTATCTATATTTTACTTACTTTTTTTGATAAGTAGATTAAATCATCGAAATTGTTCAAAAAATTATTTATTTGAGATAAAGTAAAAACTTGAGCTTTTTCCGATTGATCATCTGAACTCATTGTGATTTTTACACTTAATTATTTAAAAAAAAATTAATATATAAACTTATTGCATTTTATAAATTAAATTGATGTGTTTATTCTGGGGTTATGAGAACTAAATAAACATTATATTGTTTAGTTACGCGTTGCTAGGACACGCAACATCATCGAGAAAATTGATTGTACGAGTAAACTAATTTTAAAACCTAATAATTACTATTTTATCTGTTTTAATTTCAACCGAACTTTCAATCGTAGCGTTATAAAAAATTGTATACGTTACACGGGAGGGAATTGAGACATCGCAACCTCGGATTTTTATTCCCCTCGCCTTCGGCTCGGGGAACAAAAATCCGGGTTGCAATGTCTCATTTCCCTCCCTAGCAACGTAATATACTATAATTATTATTAAAATATTGAGTCAATTTGTAATAATAAAACCATGAAAGAAATTTTAAAATCGTGGAATTTAAGTAAACTGTACTCCGTTTTATCTGGTAAGTTCACCTTTATTCACTTTCAATGTGAGACATAACCTCTATTCACTGGATATGCCTCAAATAAAAAATTTAAACTTAATGTGATTCTGTTCTTTATAATGTAATGTCGGAAATATATTTTGTATGTAGTGTGCGTTCACACTATCAGAATTGTATTTTAAGTCCTCAAGATGTTCTCAAGGACTTTACCGTAGTTAAGATATGTTTTGTAAAATTACATTTACTCTGTAGACAGTTTTGTACGTTTACTTATTTTCTAAGTTTTGTAGAATTTGTAATCCTTCAACATCTGTTGTTTTATGGTCCCCATGGTGATAAAAGGAAAAGTGGTCAAAGGACGCAAAGATAGAAGTAGCTAGGATTTTGACCTGGCAATAAGAGTTAGTTCTAACTGTGACACCAAAGGTGACAGACGTTGAAAGATTTTAAATACGATTATTTATATTTCTTTTCTTTATTAAATAAACTTCTTGATTTATTTCGAGTAAAAAAGTAAGGTTACACGCTAAAATTTGTTTTTTTAATACCAACAAACGATTATTGAGTACCAATAAATCATTTAGTAAATACTACTAAATATTTATTTGACGGAACTAAATGGGCTTTAATAAATGATTTAGTTACTATTACTAAATATTTGGTTATGAAAGGTTTGTTACTAAATTATTTAGTACCTGTTACTAAATCTTATTAAATAGAACTAAATCCTTCTATCAGTGCAAATATCTCTTCTCCAGGTTTTATTGTCCGGAGATACACTTTATATTTTGTCACTCAAAACTATTTGAAAAAATATTCTAACCTGAAAAAGCAATTTGGTATTGTAATTTATACCGCAATTTGTTTATTGACTTCAAACTTTAATATTAACACAAAGGACTTCAAAAACTTATCAAATAAGATCCGAATTCAAAAATTTTGAAAGATTCAAATCAAAAACTCTTAATGCTAGATATCCTCCATATCCTTTTTTTCCTCTGTGATAAGTCCCGAGGCCTCCAAGAGCAGTCATCGGAAGGAACCTCACAGTTTGTCCATTGAAGAATGGAACTGTTTTTGATCCAAAATCCTTGCACCAATCAGTATTCCGAAATTTGACGAATTGATTTGTTTGTGAGTCAGGAGGGTTGTTAGATGACTCCGATGGATTGTCTGGTCGTTCTAGCACCACTTCAGTCCTGAAATTAAATCAAAATCAGTAGCATCAAAAAATTTGTAGGTCTAAAGAGCTACAACAAAATGAATCTTACCTCGGATTTTGAGAATCAGAAGTTATCCAATGTGTTTTGTCAAGGTCAATAAGCTTTCCCTGATTAAAATCAAACGGAGTGATACGAACTTGCAGTTGTATTGAACCATTCTGTGAATCCTTAGCGAATCCCCATTTCACACCCGTGACTACGTAGCCTGATGGAGCAATCACATCATCTAGCTCCATCATTTCTGGATGGCCATAGTCAACTCCCGGTATCAAATTAACTACGGATTGATCATGGACAAGATAGTACATCTCAGTTTTCTCGTTGTGGATAAAGTTTTCGAGTGGTTTCCAAGGGGCTAGATCAGTTTCTCCCCAACGCATCAGCTCGCTTTCCATTACTTGAATGTGGATCATGTTGTTTTTCTCAAGAAACTGAACAGCAGTGATCACTCTGAAGAAATTCATTAGAGTCAATCTTTTTTTGATTTACCCCAGTAAAAATATTTGTCAAGTCTCGAACAAATCTGACTTAAGATTCTGTATTAAGTAGCTGCATCCAGATCTTGACAATTCTAGTGCAAGATACTGTCGACAGATTATTGCTCAATAATAGTTCAATAATTGCTACAAGTAGTTCGTACACAGAAAGAAAAATTTCTTGACTGGAGAACAAAATTCTTGGCTCAAGAAAATTTTCGGGTGTCTCAAGGAAGACCAAAGTTGTGTTGGCCGAAGTAAAAATTTTTCTTGAAATTCTATTCTTGGTGGAAGTAATTTTTTCTTAATTCAAATTATCATAAATACTTGATACAATTAATTTTAATATTTGATCAAGATTTTTAGATACTTTAGGGAAACAGCGCCACCTACTTCAGCTGAGAAAAAAATTTTATCACCTTGAGAAAATTTTTCTCTTGAATATTTGATACCCATTTTATATTATTTTAGCGTGCAATTATAAATACTGAATGAAAAAAAAATGATTCAATATTTTTTGATCTTCTCATTTGAAATGTTAATAAATAAAAATATTAACGAAAATTTACCTTTATCGAGATATTTAATTTTTTGGAGTAAGAGAGAAATTTTCTCAAGACAAGAAAATTTACTTCTATCAAGAACTAAATTTTTTGGAGCAAGAGGCTGAATTTTTTCAAAACAAGAAGATTTTTTTGACTTAAATCAATTTTCTTGGATCAAGAAAAGTATTACTTAAAGCAAGAGAATTAATTTTGTCGGAATAAGTAAAATTTCTTATGTCAAAAAAAAATTTTTTTTCGCTCAAGAAAATAATTAGGAAGACAAATATTTTCTTGGCTCAAGTGAACCTTTTATTTTGTGTAAAGATTCTTGGACAAATTTTGAGCAAAAAAATAGTCAGAAATCTGACAACCTACTACCATGTTTTAAGACTCGCTTGTAAAAGCAGAGGTTTTCATTCTATGTAGCGTACAAATCGTACTAGTTGGTTAGACTATAAACAGGACTCCAAATGAAAAGTATTGTAATGTTCTAATGTTTGAATAAGAAAGAAGAAAGAGGTACGCGCTCATGAACTCTTGGTTTTTCCGCAAAAGAATAGATCAAGATTCTTGATAAAAAATTTCGTAAAATTTGAGCTGTAGTCTTGAGAAATATACTCAACAAAGAATTTCTAAACGCTCTGCTTCTAATAGTTTGTTCAAATCTGACGCTAGTTTAGATAAAAAATCATAATTAACTGCTTTGTTCAAGAATTATGCGATTTTTTTTTTTTTTTTTAATGAACTTCATCAAAAAACTTGTCTAAAATTAATTTTACTAGAGGATAGTAACTATGATTCTTAAATGTGAAAATTTTACTTGTTATTGGTGATGTCTGATACTTGTTCCCGAAAACTGAGAGCCGCAGTAACCTGCCGTGTCTTCGAAGGTTTTGACACGCATGTACAAAGGCAAAAGCCACACCCAGAATTTACGATTTCATATTCAGCATGTAAAAGTTTGGCATCTTTGAGCAATGAATCATTGTTTGCATAGATTACTCTGTTGACATCTTCGAACAGATACTTGTTCAGTTTTTCCTGCTCCTCCTGAAAAATGAAAAATTTAGAGTAATTTTTTCAATGTATAGTTGAGATCAGCGGTGGTTTTATCACTTACCACACTGCAAATGGTAGTGTTCTCAGATACATATGTACAATCTCGATATTCTTTGCACTCGTTTTCGTAGATACCTGCTTTGTTAATCAACTCAACATCACAATGGTGGTTACACTTTCGTGTTAAACTTATATTTTTTTCGTTGATCAGTACCGGTCTCATCATATTTTTCAATTCGATGTCTATGTTTTCATACTCTGAATAGAAATTGAATAAATTTGAGATAAAAAAAAAAATGAAATCTTGCATTGCATATTAGTGATATAGAGGAAAATGATAATATCTGATTTTATGAAGAAATTAGAAGCAACTACTAATGATTCTCTAAATTAAAATACATGAATGTCTTGAAGTTAGTCAAAGGTCGAAACTCGTAAAAAACGGGCCACGATTCATTATTGGTTAAAGTTTAGGCGCGCACGTAGCGCGCAATTCAAATTTCAAGTTAAATAACAAAAGTAATGAAAAAATTAAGGAGATCGCATTGAACAATTTAAATTTTAATTGAAATAATTACCTCGTTCGTAGTCAAGAGGTTCGCATGTGTAGACATAATGATTGATATCATTCATAATTCTCTTTGTGTACTGGATCATTTTTTTCGAATTTTCAATTTCTTTATTTACCCAACGCACTCCATTTTTAACAGGAACTATCAAAATCAATTATTACACCGAGTGAAAAATTTTCTTTAGAAAACAATAGACGTTTTTGTGACAAAAAAAATCAAAATTTTAGTCCCAGCAACTTTCTTGTTGGAAAAAAATTAGGAAAATGGTTGACCCTAAAGGCCATCCCTGCAACTTCCCGGTAATTCCATATCTGAGCGCTTAAAATTGTACTTATGACATTTTTGAGATTTTTGAGCTCAAAATATAATTTATGTGATATTTTGAGCTCACTGAGTTCGGTGAGATAATATTTTGATGCATTTGAGCTCTCCCAGCTCAAAAGTCTGATAGAAGTTTCATAGAACACTATTTTTGGATTTTTCAAATCGCAATAACTTTTGAATGGATCAACCGATTTTCACGCGGTTGGCGGCATTCGACGCAGTTTTATCATCCTCATAAGTGATTGCGTAAATCATTTCGCAAATTAAAATTTATTTACATAGCAAATTACACAAATGATTTCCGAAAATTATAATCACTAATTGTAATTTTAAACTATAACTCACAAGTTACTCGGTATAATAGTATAGAATACATGTTGAGATGGCGATTTTTACTGTTTGAAACGATAATTTGAAAGGACGAAAGAAAATTGTTATTTACTATAGTGACAGATATTAATAACTTTTTTTTTATATTAATTATGGCCTTTGTACTTTCTACATTGAGTATTGAGTGTTGTAATATTAAAATTTATACTACCCCGATGTTCGTTTTACTATTCGAAATATTAAAAAGTAACCAAAATCTGAGTAAATTTTACTAGTTAATTTTTTCTGTGTAGCTTTATCGATGTAAATACGTATCTTAAGATCATTACCGATATTGCAAAAGAATTGATTCCTGATGAAGCTAAAATTTTTCACTTCTCTACTGGTGCTCCACAGCAATTTAAAAAGTATTAGAAAGTCACAGCGGAAACAAGCCTTCAGCGGCCAGTCGATGAGCAAATAACAGCTCAGGAGTTATATTACTGGGCATCGACACCGTCTAGTCAGTCTACCGAATACTGCTATCAATTTTCAACCAAAGAAACACTTCTTAGATGCAAAACAAAAATAGATATTCATGTCATAAGGCCGTGAAGTGGCGGTTTTCTGACAGCGACGACATTTAGATAAGCTTAAGGTTTGCAGCGGGAAGGTTCGAAACGGGCGTAATTTTAACGTCGAGTCGTAGCGAAGGACGGAAACTTACGCTTGTTTTCAAACATTCGCGTCACAAACATTGAAGTGCATATCGAAAAAAAGTCGTTGTCAAAATCGTCAGTAAACGGCTAAATAACATACAATATTCTTTGTTATTATCGCTCCATAAGTTTAACTTTTGAAGTTTCACAAGGGCAAAAAAACTTAATTTTATATTAATTATCTTTTTATTAATATTTATTTATGGCGTGGTTGTTATTTTATTAACATTAGGTCCGCTTTATAATAAATTGCCAGTAGAGAAATAATTAGCGCCACTCAATTTCGTCTGAGTGTACTCGAAAAGTTCGTAAAAAAAAGGAAGGGGTAAAACTTCACAGCCTAGGCCGTGAAAAAAAGACGGTATGGTAGAGTCTCTAAAAAAGAGTCCCTTTACGGACGCCACCCAGCGCTCAAAAGTTGAACTTTTAGAGCGAGTATCTCTGATTAAAAAAAAAGTATTGAGACAAAGAAAAAAGTATTGAAAAGTGTTGGTTTTCTAGTCAATCCAATACTTTTCAACACTTATTTCTTTGTCTCAATACTTTTTTTTATTCAGGGATAACAAAAAATTTTTTTCAGCAAGAAAGTCACCGTGAGAAAAATTTTTATTTCTTCAGTTAAAGAATAAAATTGTTGAGAATTCTCAACAAATTAATTTTTTATTAGAAACATTTCTAATTTTTCTCAAAATAAATTTTTTTTTAGTGTAAGTTAAAACATTAAAAATATATAATCATATCTTTAATAGAAAACTTACCATTAGCGCATCGAGTGAAGGTGGCCCAATTGAAGAACTTCAGCGTTACAAATTCAATATTTACCATCATGAACAGTTGATAATAGTCATGTAGCGCTTTACGAAATGAAGTGCTCTGGCCGCAATGATCTCGATCTACTTCCTGTCAATTGCAACAATTCATCATATAGAATTGATTTAATTTAAGTTGAAAATGAAAAACCAATAAAGTACCTGAGTGTTCATAAGAGTCTCCATTTTATCTCTGACGATTCCGATGATGTTGAGGTACGAAGTATGAATCGATTCGTGATGTAACTGTTCTAAAAACAAGTTAGCGAGTGGATATCCTCTGTTGCAAAAATACGCAACATCATGTTCGTCATCCAGATGGCCCACGGATCTGAATGCTTCGATAGACAGTTCTATTCTCTCTCGCAAAAAATCTAGCTCGTCTTCGTAGGTGTGCAAATGGTAAGAATCGAACATCCCCCCAGGGATTTCGAATTTCGCTATTGACCTCATCAGATTCGCCCATTCCGATTTGTGAGAACTGTACTTCAGAGTTGTTGATATGTTTACTAATTCATCAAAAATTCGTTGCTTGTCTTCAAAAATCAGTTTTAGAACTTTTTTATTCTCTGAGTTGCGCACTAAATAATTTAGTTTGTAATCACTGTTAGCTTTGAGTGCCAGAGTGTCAAAAAAGTTCTTCACTGATTTTACATCATCAAGGTTTAATTCAGTGGATATGACACTGTTTTGCGCTATTACAAATATTAATATTGCGACGCTTTTAAAAAACATTGTTGTTGAAGTTAAAGTTTTACTGAGAAGCTCACTACGGCTTTTAACTAATTCATTATCTTATTATATACTCTAAAATACCCGATTTTCTTGTTTTGTAATTTTTTTATCGTTACCTTAACCTCAAGTTTTTTTTATGGATTCCACGGGTTCAAAATTTTTAATGTGTACGCATTTAATGCTTCCAATAACTGTTATTGACCTGATAAACTATCAATGTCAAACATATTTTATGTACTTTGTATTCTTAGATATTGAGGGTAGTTAAAATCGTAATAAAATTCTGAACTTATTTTTAGTTGTCAAGTAATGTTTTCGAGTACATCGAAAAAAATACTGTTACATTTATTTTTCTTTGTAGAATTATACTGAACTCTGTGAATCAGTGAGTAAATGTTAGTTAATGACATGATATTAGCAGAGAACAAGATAAGAAACTATATAACCGGGAGGTGGAGCGATTAATTGAATGTAGACTAATTAGATCATTAGACCATAAGAAATGATGCGTGGAATGAAAAACAAATTTTTTTATGAATCAAAATTCTTCGAAACGTCGAATTGGTAAAAATCGTATTTTGTAAATTGATAAATTTTCAATTTAAAAATCTACACGCCTCATGATGTTCATTTTATTTTTGATTGTGCTAATACGTTTTATCAAAAATTTTTATTATTAATTATTTTCTGTTAACTTAAAAATTTATACTTCAAATTTCGTACTGGTAAACTTTATTTTATCTTCTATTTTATCCGTTAAGTCAAATTTAAGTTATGACTCATGCCTATGACTAATATTCCGTTAGATTTTTGTGTGGAAAAAAAAAACAAAAACAAAGTTTTTTTCCCCCCAGAATACAAAATATTTTTATCCAAGTTTTTTTTATATCCAATGTACGTTTCTTAATATAAAAAAACTGGTATTATCGCTTGAGAATATAAGTTTTTTCTGGCACTCAAACTTTATGCTTCGTCACCATGGTAACCGCAGCGGTAGCGCCACCAATTCTCTGATTTCCCTCCAATTTTACAGTCCTGGCGTATTTGTTTACATCATTGAAAAGCGGTATTAATTTATCATTTATTGAACAATTACCTAACTGTATTACAATTGATATTAAAATTTGAATGGATCCTTGGGTACGAAAAAAGTTGCTCGAATGGGATTTACCATCTCTACAAAAAATCTTTGAAGGTGATTGTTTTTTTTTTAATTCATCTTTTTAAGAGTTGTTCATTATACAAATTTGATTCAATAAAATAAAAATAGAAATCGAACCGTTGAAAGTGATAAAAAATTCAATTTTTCAATAATTTAATTTATAATTAAATTAATTTTTCCTCACCTCCGGGTGGAAAGCGTCAACTTTTCTTCCACTGCGCTTAATGAAAATGCCGCTTTCCGCTTCATTCGAGGAGAAAAATAGTATACACACCATGGACAGCGAATAATAAAGCCTTAGATCGTATGTTCATTAACCTCGACTTTACCTCGGATAACAATTACATGTGATCTGAGACATTTCTTTTTTTACTGCTCTTGATGTGTAATATACTATAAATTGAATCATTATAATTAATTTATTTATAATTACTTGAATCCTATAATATGAAATTGATGATTGAACTGAAGTTAGTTTAGTATCAAAAATCTCGAAAATCTCGAAAGAATGGTTACTGATTCCTTATTGGTTAAGATCAAAACGTGCGCGGATGCGCGAAATTTGAATTCCTAGTTTCTTTTAGTTCATCTATAGTTACTTCAATTTTTTTAAAAATTTGATTTTAATTACTTTAATTTTTTAAAATTCAATAACAATTGATAAATTAATAACTATTCAAAAGATATTGTTTTATTAAACTTCTATCAGACTTTTGAGCTATAAGAGCTCAAAAACGTAATAAGTGAAATTTTGAGCGCTTAAGTATGGAATTGGCTGGAAGTTGCAGGAATGGCCTTTAGGGTTAACCGTTTTCCAAATATTTTTTTAATGTATTCTTTGAAGGAATTGTAGGTCCCCTATCACGAATGGCTATGTAAATCAGTGTCATTTATTTGTAATTAATGGAATTAAAAAGTCAAAAGATTGTATATCTTATTATACATTTATTTAAAATTAATATGTATGGCGATATATTTATACATATTATGTACATTTATTCCACTAGGGGCGCCTGCGCATTATCGTCTTAATACAACTGTTTTAAAGGATAATTTTTTACATTTTTTATTTTATTGTTCTTTCATAACTAAATGAGTCATGCACTTTTGGATTTTCCAAACTTTCGTATAAATTTTTATTTTTTTCTCAAAATCTGTTTACGATAAACTTAGAAAGTTCAATATCAAAAGCTCGAAAAGCCAAGTAACCGCCACATCCTTTAAACCCACGGTGATAAAGTCCAACCCCTCCAAATGGCGACGTATCATAAAAACTCACAATCTGTCCATCAAAGAAGGGAACCGTTGATTGTCCAGCGTCTTTGCGTAAATCCGAAGCGTGAAATTCGATAAATTGGTTAGAAACTGAGTCTGGATTATTCTTGTGACATCTCGTTGGCCTATTTGGATTCTCTAACCTCATTTTAGTTCTGAAAATAATACGTTTATAATTTTATAATTTTACCATCAATAAACATGAAAAGAGTTGTATTGGGTAGAAAGCCAAGAAACTAACCTTTGAATTGAAGACTGGGATCCAATCCAATGTGTTTTGTCGAGATCAATAAGCTTACCTCGGATAAAGTCAAAAGGCGTAACACGGATTTGCAACTGTATCGGTCCAGCTTTTAACTTTGGTTTCTCGAGTGAATCTCCTGCAAATCGGAACCTCACCCCGGTGACCACGTAACCGGGTGGTGCCATCACATCATCTAAGTTCATGATTTCTGGACGTGCATAGTCGACGCCCAATAAAAGAGGAGTATGCGTTCCATTTCTATGAACTATATAGTATTGTTCTGTTGCTTCATCGTAATCGAAATTCTCCAGGGGTGTCCATCGATCATCCCCCATTTGACCGTTTTGAGAAAATTGAGCTTCCATTGTTTGAATGTGGATCATGTAGTCTTGTTCTGTGAACTGGATGCTAGTTATAACCCTAAAATAATTAAAATCTTTTAATTTACGTTTAAAATTATATTGTTCCGTCAAAAATTTTTTCATATGGCCTGGGATTTCAATATAGAGCTTCATATGAAAATTACTCACATTGATCTACATACGCGCAAAAAAAAATTTTGTTAGGTTCCTGGAACAGTTTTGTTATTACAGCAGAATCATTAAGTTAATTCACCAAAGTGCTTTAGTTGAATAAATAAATTGATTTGTTGAATTAACAAGATTGTTATCTCAGGATAACAAAAATTTTTTGTTGGTTTAATATAAACAAGTCAGTTGGTATCACAAATGTTGTTGTTAAAATCGCTAAATTATATTGTTCAAATAACTAACAATTTTGTTAGCTTAATTTAAAAAATCTGGAAAATGGTTAACCCTGCAGGCCATCTCTGAGACTTCCTGTTATGTACAAGTTCAAAACGTTTGACATTATATATTCCGAACTTTTGAATTTTGTGAACTCAAGAACACAACTTCGCTACATTTTCAAGCTTTCCGAGCTTGAAAATCTAATGGTTGATGAAGATTCAGTTTTCTGAATATTTTTAATTGCGATATCGTCCAATCAAATCAATCGTTTTTGATGAGATTTTCAGTATTTTACGCAATTTCTCTAGTACAAAAAGATTATATATTACGTACCAAACGATTCGACGTTAAAATTTGAAGTTATTTTAAAAAAACACTTTTGGAATTTTTGAAAGTTAAATAGCTCTGGAACAAATCACCTGATTTTGATGCATCTTATGGCAATTGACGCAATTTTTGGCCACAAAAAGATTATCTCTTACTCTTTAAGTGATCCAAGAAGAAACTTTGAAGATATATAAAAAAAAAACACTTTTTTTAAGATTTTTCGACGACGATTTCTTCTGAACGAATAAACTGTTTTTTATGTGGTTTTCGGCATTTAATGTTGTTTTTTTTTTTTTTTAGTTTAAGAGCTAATTAGTTTTTGGAATTGATCGATAAATTAGTTTGAGCGTTATCTAAAAGAAAATATTTATTTTTGAAATTTTTCAAAATATATTAAGCCAAATTGATTCAAATTCGCGTAAAGATCTGAAAACTCGATTTTCGAAAACTGTGGTAGAACCAGTAACTTTTCGATTTTTTTGAAAATCATATATTTTCATGACAAGAAGTAAAAAAAAAAAAAAAAACATCTTTTCAAGACAGTAACTAGCTTTTTGAGCTCGAAGTTTCAGGGATAGCCTGCAAGCTTAACTAAATCCAGGATTTTTTAATTTTTACAATAATAACAAAATTGTAAACTTCAACTGTAATGACGATTTTGGAGAAAAGCTTCTGAGAATTTTTCAATTATTTTTGGTGACAAAATCACTTTATTACCGGTAGAAAATGATGTTGTCACTACAGTAAAATCAACAGAGTAACAGTACCCACATTATGTTGTTGTTCTAACAAAATGATTTTATCAAGACAACAGATTACTTTTGTTACGTTTCAAACGGGTTTGTTTTGATAACTTGATTAATTTGGTTAAGGTAACTAATCGATTTGTTGCTTTGAGTTTACTCATTTGTTACTACAACATATTTTTCAGTTATTTCATCTTTTGACATTGTAGCAAAATCGTTCAGGCACGTGTATGAACCTATCAGATCATATGTGGCTTGATCAGAAAATTTTTTTACCGGACCAAAACATCAAAAGTAATTATGATAATGAAACTCAACATGTTTTCTTCGATGTTCGAGACTTGTTCTCTAAAGCTCATCGCCGTGGTAACATAATACGATTTTGACGGTCTCGTCACACAAGTACACAGACAGTAACCACATAATTCCTGGTCTTTGCGTCTAAATTTTCTAGTGAGCAGTGTCAGATTTTCGCAGGTTCTGTTGTGACCATAAACGTTTCCTGCGCCGTCTCGGAACCAACTGTAGCGTCGAGACTTTTTTTCCTAGAACGTAACATAAGTTACCAACTCATTTCCAATATGGACTTATCAACTTACCAATGGACAGATGTCAACGTCGTGATCAATGTACTGACAATCACGGAGTTCCTGACACTCAGTGTTATTAATCTTATTGCCGATCAATTTCAAATTGCAACGATGGCCGCAAGATTGTGTTGTACTGAGGTCGCTCTCATCCACCAGAACCGCTTGTATCATCCTCTTCAATTCAATTTCTGTGTCACCATATTCTTTATGTGTCAACACAAATATCTCCTTAATTCATGATTAATGAAAACTTTTTGCAAAAATTTATCAACTTACCTTGTTCGCCAAGAGTTGGATCACAATTATGAATATAGTAGTTGACGTTTTTTAAAGCTCTTCTTGTTTCATTCATCATTTTCTGCGCTTGTTCGGTTGCTAAGTCTAACCACATTATATCGTAGACAATAGGTTCTATAATGCGGAAATTATTTCAACATTAGTTTATCTTTTGACGAGGAGAAAAAATCTTGCAAATTATTAAACTAGTTGAATACGTACTATTTGCACATCTGACATCCATTACCCACTTGTAGTACATCAAAATACAGTATTTTATGTGTCCCATCATCATTTTATGATAGTAACTCCAAAGTGCTCTGTTAAAGGACATCAACTTCCCACACAAATTCATTTGGTTATTAATCTGCAATTAGACAGTAGAGCTAGATTAGGATTTTACCCGAGAAAAAATAATTTTATCATCAGATGTCAAAGCTTCTGTTTTAACTTCCCATTAAAAAAATTGAAAATTTTCAAAAATCGGAAGTTATTGGTCTTACACCGCTTTACGAAAATCGAGTTTTCATCAGATCTCGAAGTTTTGAGGTCCTACAAAGCTTCCCTGACTATTCCTGCGGTGATGTCACCATGTCTGTATGTATGTATGAATTTGTGTGTGTTATAACTTTTGAACGGCTCATCCGATTCGATCGAAATAAGCAGTGTTCTAAATAGTTCCATTACCCTTATATTTCTGATACTAGTTCAAAGAATTTGAGTCTATAAATTTTGAGAAATCTTAAAAATAAAATTTCCAAAACTTCGTTTTTTTGAAACATCTTCTGATCGGCTAACCGATCGATTCTAATTTTTTTGGATTGACAAAAAAAAATCCAAAAATTTTTTTTTGTTCAATAATTTAATAACAAAAATTCTTTATTATAAATAATGCAGTTAACATTTTTTACGAAAGTACAATCCACCATGCAATTTAATCAAATAAAATCGAGACATTTTTTATGACCGTGATAAAAATTGTGATTTAAAATGCAACGTAATAGCATACTATGTAACTGAGTAGATGGAAGTTCCGGATATGAAAATGTTGACATAACGAATAGAGAGTGTGCACTCACATGAGTAGTGAATATTCTATCCACCAATTTTATACGCAAATAAATGTAAGAATCTAACGTAGCTTATGCACTAATTCGCACAATGTCGTGATCAAAAAGGCAATTATGATCATATTATATTAAGAAAAACAATTAATTTTGAGAAAAATGAGCATTTTTGTTGTAAGAACTTAAGTTGTTGGAAATTTTCAACAATTTTCTTTTTCAGCCGAAGACATCACATTTTTTTCGTAGTATTTTTTTTTTTAGAATATTCAGTTTTTTTTTTTTTCTGCAGAAAGCAACAATTTAAAATAGAATCAAAACATACTTAATTCAAGACTTGAATTTTCAATTCTATGACAAAAAATGTTGAAAATTTCAAATTATTGTAGCAGAAACGCCCTTTTTCTCGATAGTAATTTTTTTTTCTGAATGTACATAACATAAAAAGTTGTAAATGAAAAAATTCGTTAAATAATGAAAGATGCTTTGCTTTTACCCGGAGAAAAGAAAATACTTTTATTAAGAAAATTTTCCTGATACAAGAATTTATGTTCTAGAAAATTTTCAAGAATATATATTCCTAGCTCAAGAACTTGTTAAATTGATTGAAATAATTTTTATTTAATTTAAATAAAGCTATTCTCTTGTTAATCTATTATCCAAAAATAAATATTGATACTCTTCTCTTCAGAAATTAATAACTAATAATAATAGAATATTTGATCGTGATCAAATTTCTTGAACCAAGAAATTGTTAATTGAGAAAAAGTATTTTTTTTTCTCAGTGTACTAGAGCAATTAAATCATCGAGACAGAAGACTAACATATATTCATTTATGATTTATCCAAAAATTTGTTGGTTTCAACACAAAAATTCTACGAGAGTATCTACTTAGACGCTAATACTAATAGGTTATAATAAAAGCAACAAGATAAACTGTTTGTCTGAAAGTGAACCTAGCTCAGTAGTTATTTTCGATACGTATGCGCAAAGATAAGTATTTTGGTAAGCTCGAAGTGACGTCACGAGGCTGAGATTATGGGCGCATTCTCAACAAAACCGAGCACGTTGTTATCGGTCAAGCGAAGCGAGACTGGATATTACGTACGAGGTTTTGTTGAGAATGTATTCATTACCTCAGACGAGTGTCATCACTTCAAGTTTATTACCAAAATACCTACCTTTGCGGATTTGTATCGAACAAAATTTTTGATAATGACAACGGCGAAACCTGAATTTGAAAGAATGCAAACAAAATTTATTCAAGTTTGAAGCAGTATTTTTTAGCGAATATAATAGTATATTACACTACTAGGGCAGAAAGTTTGAGATTTCTGCACTGTGCGTCATGATGCTCTCGGCTACGCCTCGGGCATCATGGCGCGCAGTTCGGAGCTCTCAAACTTCTGTCCGTGTGGTGTATACTATTTTTCTTTATAGCCGGTCAAAAGTACGTAAATATTATAATGTACTGGATCGAAAAAAAATTAATACCTGCCACCGACATTTGCGGCACGAGCAAAGCGAGTGCTGCTGGTCGGGGAGGTAGGCATCAAATAAAAAAAAATCAATGTAGATAATTGACCAACATTTTATTTGAAATGTTTTGAGCTTAAATAAAACTGAAATTTCTGGAATTAAACAAACATAAAAATAAAAAAGACGAGCACATTAACTGAAAATTGACAATAATTAATAATAATTAAATTTGATTTATTTTATACACGTCACTGTCAAACTGTATCTTAGTACTATCAATGGTAAATAACCAGCGTAAACAAAACATAGTTAGTAACAAATGACTAATGTCAGTCGGGTTAATGAAAGGATTTTTTGTTCTCGCTGTTACAGAGTGTTAATATGCGTACTTTCGACCGAGGTATAAAGAAAAAATCTTGTTTACAAAAATCGACTTGTCGCCAAGATTTTTTTTTTTCGATTTATATTTTGCCTGACAGACGATTGTAGAAGAAAACAGAACTAAATATTCTATAGTAATTTTTAGCATCCATGCAAGAATGTAGTGACAGATAGAGAGAGATGTCTCTTATCGATACGTGTGCGAGAATAGTAGACTCAATTATAGTCGACCAGATATTATTTATTTTACCCCTCCTAACTATAGCTCGAAAATTTAAGTTTCACGGTTGGTATTACACAAAAATGTTATGCAACACATTCATCCAATACTAAAGACAAAATAAATACCTGCTCTGTGAAAATTGCAACCATTTCAGTCTTAACCATTCGTCCGATGAATTTTGCATACAATTTAGCCAAACTTTCGTGACGTAGCGTCCCAAAGAAAGTATCAAGCGTCGTTAACGTATATGTGCAAAAGTTGTTTGCGCTACCATTGTACGAACTCATCCGTCCAACTGGTTTGAAAAATACCATGGACGAATCAATCTTCTTCAATAAATTGTCTATATCGTTTCCTACTGAAAAAAAGTAGGCAACCATATAGTCCGGTTTTATTTTGAACCCGTTGATTCCTATCATTGCAATAATGTCATCCCATTCAGACTCATCATAGGTTCTGTCAAACTCTAACGATATTGACTTCAATTGAGTGAATTCTTTTTCCTTGTCGGTATTAATTCTATCCAACAGTTTTTCGTTCTCTTTATCGCTTAATGATGAATCGAATTTATAGTCATTCAATGCCGTAGATTCGATTCGTTGAAGATAATTGAATATCGAACTGATGTTCCTTACATTCAACTGTTTGTTAGCAGAAATCATGCTGAAGAATATAACAATTATCAGGTTTTTACTCAGCATTTTCTTTATTAAAAGCTTTTATTCTAATTCTTGAACCTCTTGAAGTGTTACAAATACTACTGATGGATTTATACCCAATATAAAAATTTGAAAATAGTTAACGATGCCACTAAAAGTACAATCACTGGAAATTTTATTTTTTTCAGTCCTTGAAATAGTTTTTATGTAACTAAATTATTTTTCTATTAGAGCTCGATTAGCCAAAAAAAGTAATTTCGGTCGATTTAATTGTCGGATCATTAAATAGATAACTCATCATTAACTCGGGTGTCCATCGACTATCTTTCTAACTCTTTAATTGTTCGACAGAGATATCATTTTACAAAAAAAAATTATTTATCATTAGTAGAAGTTTGTTTTTATCGATTGCTGATATCCTTTTCAATAAACCTAACGTAACGTCATCAGAATAGCGAAAATAATAATCATTCTAAAGATTTTTTACCGCAGCAGTATTGCAATTAATTAATCTAAGACTTAATTGAATAAGAGTTGATATAATTCTAATTTTAGTACAAAAATGGATGATGGTTATAGAAATCGTAAAATTTTTTAATGATCGGGTTTTTTTGTTATTTTATAGACAATAAAATAATATTTCTGTCTATTGCATCATTAAATCAATTAAGGACTATTATTTTTAATAACTTTTAAAAATATTTCAAAATATCTCGTTATAAATATAGTTGGGGAGGTGTGACTAAAATGTCAATTATGATTTTTTTAACGTTGAAGATAAATTTATTGAACAATAACAAAAACTAAAACAATTTCCAGAAAATTCCTTCATCTTGGACAAAGATGAATCTTTATAATTAGCAGGATCTATGTAACAAATCTAATTAATCTACATCAAAATATATAGAAAGTGATTGTACAAGGGCATGTCTTGATAAAAAATCAAATATTACTTAATAAAAAGTCTTTATTGACATTTACATGACTTACAGAGAAAATGTACCAACTTCAATCAGTTTTATTGAATAGAAGTGAAGCTTCAATCTTGACAAAGTAACGAGTACTTTGGTTACTTACTCATCCGATGACCTCCGACTTTTTCTATTTCCAGCCACCAGAAGTCTCGATAAGTTAGCATCAAAAATTCTAAAAGCAAGAAACCCACCGAACCCTTTGCAGCCTCGATGATAGACCCCAATACCTCCAAGTGGAGGTGGCTCACTGCGACCTATCATCTGACCATCGAAGAAAGGGACTATTGACTGCCCGGCGTTTTTACGAAAATCAGTACGACGAAATCTGATGAATTGATTCGGACCTGAATCTGGGAGGTTTTTCAGCGATTTTGTAGGCTCGTCGGGTTCTTCTAGCACCATTTCCTCCCTGAGAATATGCAGAGAGTTGGAATTTTAAAAATGATTGGAACAGAAACATGAAAAAAACTTACCTTGGGTTCGCGGAGTTTGCAGCTATCCATCGTGTCTTACCAAGATTGACAAGCGTATTGTTCTTGAAGTCGAAAGGAGTGACTCGAATTTGCATCTGAATGGGGCCAGATCTCACTGGTGGTTCCTTAAGGTCTCCAGCTATCCTGAATCTTACACCAGTGACTACGTGACCAGCAGGAGCGATTACATCATCCAGAAGCATGGTTTCTGGGTGGCCGTAGTCAACTCCTGGGATAAGAGTAGTCGTAGTTCCGTTTTCGTTGATGATGTGGTAGTTTTGTGCTTCTTCATCGTATTCTATGGTTTCTGTTGCTATTTTTACACCATGGAAGAGATTATTCATTCCGGGATAAAGCTTACTTTCCAAGATGTTGATATGTATCATGTGGTTTGACTCCGAAAACTTTACACCGACCACCACTCTAAAATAAATTAGCCTCATTAGCTAGTTTTTTTATTTGATTGATTATTATCAATTTTACGGTTAAAGTGACAGTAGAACTCACTTGTTGTTGACGATATCTGACACTTGTTCCCTGAAATCTATGGCAGTGGTAATATGTGTTGAGTTTTGAGAATTTATCATGCAAGTGCAAATACAGTAACCACATGGATGCTGGTTTTCATCGCAAAGATCACTGTTTCCAGACCCAGGCTAATGGTATAAAAATAAAACATAGGTTGCATTTTGATCAAAACTTTCTAGAGGTAGATAAGTGATAGGAAATGTTTCTAAGAGATGAACTGGGATAAAACACTGGATGAATTGGACTAAAAGGGAATTACGCACAATATTTAGATTAGCTTAACTGAAAGAACTCTTGGTGTTTAACCAAATGATCCGGGTTCGCTTCCCGGTCAGGACTGTCCGAATTATTTTTTCGGTTTCCAAAAAGTTCCCACTAAGTGACGCCCCCCCCTCCCCCTTTCCTTTATTTTTTCTTCTCCTTTTTCCTACAATAAGATGTTCAATGACGAATCGACTACGAAATGAATATCATTCATTCTCGAAGGACAATTGAGTTACGGTAATTTAAAGTGGAGAGCTAGAAGTACTGAGTTCATGTGAATCGAAGTGACTATTAAACTCACATTTAACTAAAAATAGTTCAAGTTACTATGTTATTGAGGTTCAATATAATTAATAATTTTAGATGTAAAAACTTCAAATAAAATAGATTGTTCTAGTTCAGAGGACCATATTTTTTTCGAACAGTAGCACTTTTAACGGAAGATTGCACCTTCAGAGGGATTTGACTTCAAAAGATCCTGAAAATCGTTTTCCTTGACGAAACCAAAAGGCCTCATCTTTTAAAACAAGTATTATTTTATTTACTTACTTTACAAGAATTAGTGTGAGTAGAAATATGCTGGCAGTCACGAAATTCTTCGCAGTGTGTCTGATTGATATCCTGGCCGATTACTTGCAGGTCGCAGTTGTGATCACACAATTGAGTTTTGCTCAAGTGTTCTTCGAGAATTATCTTCGTTTCCATGATCCTCTTCAGCTCAAGATTCAAAGTCTCGTTACCTAGCGAATAAATCAATCTCATTAAGATCTATTGAAGAGCTGCAAGTAAAAAGGAATTTCAAATTTACCTTGGGTATCAGCAGGTGCATCGCAATTGTAAATGTAGTAATTGATGCTGTTCATTATCTTTGATGTCTTTTGAATCATCTGTCGAATCGATTTTGGAACTTTTCTCCCGAAAAATGACAGATCTTCGACTCGAACTATGGAGAAAGAATATTTTGTAATCACAGTGTTTAGTTATGTACCATGGTTTTTTATAAGCTATGAGAAAATTGTACTGTACTCTTAAGTTTACTAATAATTTTTAAAATATTCGACAGACTTCAACAAGGACGTCATAAAACTTAGAATTCGGAAATTTATGAAGTCAAACTCAAGTAGTTGCCGTTGTCTAAATAATCGCTGTTTATCAGGTGGTAACCAGACTATTTTCAACTTAGCAAATCTTCCTACACTTTGTTTAAACAACCCTGCGTTAAACAAATAATATCCTTTCCAGAATCCTCTCATTTAACAACAATTCCCCAGCCCTAGTTATTTTCCACCAACCAAAAACCAAAATACTCTTCCCAAAATTGCACTCCCTGAGCCGAGCGCCTTATATCTGACCTTTACCGACTTATATACCGATCAAATTAATGTAAAAGTACAGTCAGTACTCAATAAAAGAAATCATTACAAAAACGAAATATTTTTGATCTTTATAATTAAAAATCACAAAATTCTTGTTAAATTATTACCAGATTAATTTACAAGAAAACACACAGGCTAGGGATGTTGATCAACCGTGACTTGAAGAAACAATCAACTTCATAGAATAAAATGAGTAGATCATAGTCTTTACTTACTGTTATCACAGCGCATATTCAAAACTCCGTAGAAAAAGTTGATAGTTGTCTGCTGAATTTTGATTTTGATCATTTGTCGATAGTATTCATATAATGCTTTTTGAAATGATATTGTTTCGCCACAATAATCTGGTTTTATTTTTCTCTGCAATATAGTTAAAATTGACAAATGGCTTTTTATATATCTAAAAAATTAAGGATTTGGAATCATTGGAAGTGATGGTGTTAATAGATGTCTTACGAGGAGTTATAACTATTTAAAGAAAGTCATGATCATTGTTAATATTTATGAAAAATAAATTTGAATATTGATTAAAATAAACACTTATTTATAAAATTGTATTTTTTCTTTTTTTATCGAAAATTTATCTAAAATAAACCTAATTAACGTTAGTAGTTAGATTTCCATAAAATTAAAAGAACCTCACCTTGCTGGAAGTAAGTGAATTTATCTCAGTGCTAATAACATCAATTATCTGACTATATAAATTAGTAATCGAATTTTCAGCTATATGGTCCAGAAACGAATTAGTAATTCGATGGGCTATAGTACAAAAATTTTCGACACTGTGAAAAGATTTGGGGCTTCCAATTCCCTTGATTGTGTCAATCGATTTCAAAATACTGTCATGCAAATGTGCGAGTTTTGTTTCCAGCGCGAATGTCGAGTAAAGAGTGTATTTGTCACCGGTTTCTTTGAAACCATAAGTGCCCAAGAAGTGCATAACAGCCATCCATTCACTGACGTTGGTCTTGTGGTACTCGGAGTGGCTTGAGATTCGGTCCAATTCATTAAGTTTGTTCAACATGTCGCGATGAATTAGATTCAATATTTCCATATTTTGTTTGTTGGGCAGAGTCTCAAATAGTTTGTAGTTGTTAATTGCTCTGTGTGACATGTTCGAAAGATAATTAATTATTGAAGTTTTGTTGTTAAAATCAAGCGGTGAATAACAATTTACGAATCCATTTTTCAGCAATGTTAAATTTATAGTAAAAATGAGTAAAATTTTGAAAAACATTTTGGAGTTTATTATTAGCTTTCTTAATGATGCTTTTGAGATGAAAATAATTCTTCTAATAGAGAGTCTTTATGGTCACTGCAGATTCGTGTACTAAAAAGTTTCACTCATTAAAGATTAATGCCTACTACTACTACAAAAACTATTTGAAAACTGTATAATGTTTCAGTTTAAATTTGGAACTTCATTTATTATCTCATTTTTTTTTATTAACTGCAGATAAGATGTGTCATTACGAAACAATTAATAGCTTGCAGTAAGACTGATAAGAAGAGACAAAGATTTTACAGCAAATTAATTTTGAGTACTATATAAAAATAATTTAAAATTGTATCATAGTAAATTTTATGCCCGGTCTGGGATTGGCATGTTACAATTGTAATTTTTCCAACAATTTTTTTCTTGTAAACCCTCCACACTTGAATATTATTCGCTGGACATGTTATAAATGTCTGTTCTACTTTACAGTCTCTCAGATATTTAATAATTAAATGTAACTAAAATTTCAATGACTCCTCATACAAAATGAATGTTAGTTCATGATGAATTTCAGAATTAACTTAGGATTCTGAAACAAATATGAATTTCATCATGAATTCACACAGTAAAAAATTTTGCGTCAATGCGTGAAAAAATTTTGTGTTAAAAATTCTTAAATTAAATATTTAACACTTTATTGTGTTAGTTTAACACAATAAGTGTTAAATTTACTCATGAAAGTGTTAAATATTTAACACAAAAATTTTTAATACAAAATTTTTTGACGTAATGATGCAAAATTTTTTACTGTGCAGTTTGAATTGCTGATGAATTTCAGTTGAAGTTCATACTGAACTTTAATAAAATTGTACAGGAAATTTATGTTTTTTAATTAGTAAAACAAATCATTACACAGAAAAAACGGTTTACTTGAACCAAGAAAATATTTTTTCTTAAGCCAAAAAAAAAATTTTTTTTGAGACAAGAAATTTCACTTATTCAAACAAAATTAATTCTCTTGCTTAAAGAAATACGTATCTTGATGCGAGAAAATTTATTTTAGTCAAAAAAATTTTCTTGTTTTGAGAAAATTCAGTCTCCTGCTCCAAAAAATTTAGTTCTTGATGGAAGTAAATTTTCTTGTCTTGAGAAAATTTCTCTCTTGCTCCAAAAAATTAAATATCTCGATAGAAGTAAATTTTCGTTAATATTTTCATTGATTAATACGTCAAATAAGAAGATCAAATAATATTGAATCATTTTTCTTCATTCATTATGTATAATTGCACGTTAAAAGAATATAAAATGGGTATCAAATATTCGGGAAAGAAATTTTTTCAATGTTATAAAAATTTTTTCTTAGCTGAAGTAGGT
>JZSA01003321.1:0-11314 GCA_000956155.1 Cotesia vestalis
AAAAAAAGACATAACTATATTTACAAAAAGTAAAAAATGTATAAATAAATGCATAAACAAATAAATTATTTGGCAAAAAAAATTTATTGCTTATTAATCTTATTATTATTATAATTTTGGTAAAGAACATTTATTGTTTATCTTTTCTTTCATCAACGCTTTTCAAATCAGAATGTGAATAATAAAAATTATTAACAATGTTGCCATGAAAAACACAATTTTCATATCTATTGCAAGTAGTGTTGTCAGCTGTTGTCTTTATTGATTGAGAATCAGATAATTGATTATGCCCACGAATTTTTGCATTTGTAAAAGACGGTGTTGATGATTTAGATAATTCGTCAATTTCTGCTAAATCTTGATCGTTTATATCAAAATTATCGAAGTTATCACATTCAGCTTCTTCACGCTGAGACTTTTTATTGATATTTTCATCAATTATTGCAATCGAATCGTTTCCACTAGTTGAGGACAAAACTGATCACTAGGTTTAGCTGCATGGATTATGCTATCGAAAATTTTCTGTCTGTTCATCAGACAATTTTCCACATAATTTGTAAATAAATAAATTATTTGTAAATAATAAACATGATTTATAAACTTATTGATAAAAAAAAAAACTAACCTTGTGCAATATTCGTAGATTTCCATCTTCCTAGATGCTTTAGCATAGTGATGTTCGCATCTGAGTTCGATAGTAGTGTCGCTCCGGTTCTGCGGAAACAATGTCCGGTGTACAGCTTTGGGTTTGGTAATTTTAAATACGGTGCAATCACCTGAGGTGTTTCACCAATTTTATTTTTACCAATAAATCAATAAACAATAGATCAATAAACTTCATAAAAACTCGTTGTTATTCTCTCAATTGAAAGTTTCATGATTCATTTTAAGGTTCAACGTACATATTTCTTTAATGGGGCGTATGCTTTTATCCGAAAACCAATATGGTATCGGTAATATAGAAGCGTGTAATTTTAATTAAAGAAGGCCAATTTTAAAATTGATTGGAAAGAAGCTTTAATTTTTCTCCTCAGCACGTTTTCAATAAGGATATGCTATGAAAGGAAACTCATTTTCACAACTGACGATGTTCAATTGATTGGCAAATTTATTATTAAATTAATTAAATAAACCTACTTTTTACTCTGTATACAGACTCTATAGATGTTGAGATCTACAAAAAAAAAAAAAAAAAAAAAAAAAAAAAGCACTAGACCGAGAATCGAACTTGATTCTTCTGATTCCTCTCACTGATCCCACCATATTTTAATTCATTAAATAAATTGACTAAAAATTAAAAAAAATTTTTTTTTCAACGTGCAAAATTAATCCAATTTTAATATTTATCAATTATAAATTACGGTCGGCTGCATTGTAAAAATCATAACTTGTTAGAGTTATTATCCAGATAAACTTTTTCCGTCAATCGTTTTTTTTAAATATTCATACATATCGAGCAATCAAATCAGAGGACAGCAGAATGCTGATAAAAAACAAACGATAAAATATTTTATGAAATATTGTGTGTGCTCATGTGCACCACGCTACAACGTTTGGTTTTGATGTCTACAACACGACATCCTGCAATTAGTCTAGACATTTACCAGTCAAGCTTATCTTTAACTTGATAGGATAAATGTTCAATTTTATATAATGTATACTTAGTATTTATATTTATATTTATGTTTATCTGATGTGTTATATTCGTTTGCGAGGTATACAAATAAATATTTATTTTTTTATATATTATAAGTATGATTATGGTTATGAGTCATGCAAAACAGATTGAATTATAAATGGAATTCTGGTAAGCATGACAAGAAATATTGAATTATTTTTATTTCGTAATAATTTGTTGTGGAAAATAGTGTTTTGTGAAGCAGAAAGAACTTGTAAAAGTTTTTTACAGCAAATTAAAGTTTTATAAAAATTCGTTGAAGTTTAATAGAATTTCTAGATTTTAAAAGAATGTTTGTAGAATTAAAACTGCAATGAAAAAAATATTCACTAGAATTTTTTATTTCTTACTGAACATTTTTTTCAATTTCTTTAATATTATTCGTCAATAGAAAAAAAAAAAACATTAGTTTTGTGTAACGTTCCCACTAAATTTCAGTTTAAAAATTAACAAAAATGAATTAATTCCTAGAATTACAACCGCTTCGTAAGGTAACGGAAATCGATTCCGATAACAGTGTCGTCGAGCTTCAGCTTAATCGTCAGCGTGAGAGTTGGACTCTGACAACTATTCTACCATACAGTAATTTAAGACGCAGCGTTTGCATTTTTTTTATTGTTTTAATTATTGTACTGAATGCAGATCCAGAGAAGACAGTCAGCCGACAAACATCTGAGGCCCCGGACGTACGTCCGGAGACCGACTGATTCCACCTAGTTTATTTGAATTTTTATAATATATTTAATAGAATGAAATTTTGAATTTTAACTTAATTGAACCCGAACAATAATCTCAAAATTTAAGAAAGAGCTTAGCAACTGACTCACCTGGGGTCTATCGACTACCTAATGAGGCCAACCTGGGATTTAAAAATGATTAAAACTAGTTATCTGGAAAACCTAAAAATTCCAGAACATAACACTGACATAATATTAAAATTTTTAAGATCGGTTGGAAATTAGAAAATATTTAGCCGTAACGTAAAAAAATACATGTGGAATAAGATATAAAATTTGTAAACTTTTGTAAAATTTTATTGTGTTAATTAAGGGAATAGTCTATTTGATCACTTTCAAAAATTCAATTTTTTTTTACATTTTTTGAATGAATAGATGTCTACGAATTCTCGATGATGTGTTAACTATTTCAGACGAACACTGGCAGATTAAATTTTGATAAAATTTTTTATGATTTTTTATTTAAAGAGACTTAACACACGTTTTTCTCTAAATTACCTTTTCACGGACGGTCAACACGATTTCTCCAGAACCAGTGGGCTGATCCATCTTGTTATAGGGCACGTCGTCAAGTGGACCCCCCATTTTTCACTTGATCCTGAAAATTAAGTCTATACATTTTTTTCTCAAATAATCACAATGATAAAATTAATCCCCCAAACAATTTTTCAAAATTTTCATTTTAACAACTTTTTTTTACAAAGGAAATTTTGAGTACTTTTAATTAAAAAATAGATTACAAATCAACCGTTGAAGATAAATAAATGAAATTTTCAGGATTTATCGTCAAATTAACTTAGAAGTTAATTAACAATAGGATAATAGCCGACTTGCCTCCAAATTATGATGTTTCGTTTGAGTAAAAATTTTTTGTACAAAAACTGAAAATAATTAATAAAAAAATTGTTATTTTTGTAATTTAAGACTTTATTTATCATCCCTAACAATTTTTGTAAGCATTTCTTTCATAGCAAACTCACGAAAAATTCTCAAAGTACTTATTTACTAACTACAATTTACTGGAGTGAGGATATTTTAATTGAATTGTTGAATTTAAAGACACAGATGTAATTTTTCACTTTTAGCGAGTTATTGACAAATAAATCGCTAAAAGTTTAGCTTCGAATGATCTCCATCAAATTTTAATCTAAAACAAACATATTTATCATAATGATCCATCCATTCCGCCACCTTGAGCGAGAATCTACCAGCGAACTTTGAAATCGCCTACCGCCTCGTTAGTTATTACACTAATTACTCACAGCACGTAATGTTGGTTATATTCGTATCAATAATCCATCAAGAATTATGCTTTAAGCCGTGTATTTAATCTACTCTGCTCGACGCATAAATATTTTTTTTAACTGGTAAATAATTGAAATTAATAATCGACATTTAATTCCAATGAGCTGGCAGATTAAAAACCTGATTTGAAGTTTACCCGCTTAAATCTGATAAATTGAATAAGCTGCTTAAAATTGTAATAAATATTTTCAATGTAGGTTAAACAATATACTTCACAAAATTAATCGATTTTTCCATAATTTAATCAGGATTTATTTTTTTGTTACAGTTGGAGCTGTGTATGTTTGTATGTTGTATGCAGTACTTTTTTTAAAATTATGGTCGTATGTTCAAGTAAATATGTGGTGCCGTGCAAGTATGAAGGACCCTTCAACTCCACGTTTAAGAAGACAGTCATTGTCCTATAATAATTTACAACGTGAGTAAATAGTTTACTATTATTATTATTACTATTATTACACAGAAAGAAAAATTTCTTGACTGGAGAACAAAATTCTTGATTTAAGAAAATTTTCGGTCGCCTGAAGGAAGACCGAAGTTGTGTTGGACGAGACAAAAATTTTTCTTGAAATTCTATTATTGGTGGAAGTTATTTTTTCTTGATTGAAATTATCATAAGTACTTGATACAATAAATTTTTATATTTGATCAAGATTTTTAGCTACTTTAAGGAAGCAGCGCTACCTACTTCCGCTGACAAATAGATATTTATGTCATAAGGCCGTGAAGTGGCGGTTTTCTGACAGCGACGATATTTCGATATGAGCTTAAGGTTTTGCGGTGGGAAGGTTCAAAACGGGCGTAATTTTAACGGCCGAGGCGTAACCGAGGACGGAAATTTACACTTGTTTTTGAACATTCGCGTCACAATAATTAAAGCGAATATCGAAAAAAAGTCGTTGTCAAAATCGCCACTTAACAGCCGAATGATATACAATATTTTTTGTTATTATCGCTCCATAAGTTTAACTTTTGAAGGATAGGAGGCAAACAATGACATACTTAAATTTTATGAAGTTTCACAAGGGCAAAAGAACTAAATGTTATATTAATTATCTTTTTATTAATATTTATTTATGGTGTGGTTGATATTTTATTAACATTAGGTCCGTTTCATAATAAACTGTCAACAGAGAAATACTTAGCGCCACTCAATAGTAACTATTTAAAATTTACTTATAATCATCGGTCGGTACACTAGAATGTGACTTTTTTTTTTTACAATATCTCTCAATTTTGTCTGGGTGTACTCGAAAAGTTCGGAAAAAAAGGAGGGGTTAAAACTTTACAGCCCAGGCGGTGAAATAAAGACGGTATGGAAGAGTCTCTAGAAAAGAGTCCTTTTACAAACGCCACCCAGCGCTCAAAAGTTGAACTTTTGGAGCGAGTATAACAAATAAAATTTTCTCACCTTGAGAAAATCTTTTTTCCTGAATATTTGATACCCATTTTATATTATTTTAACGTGCAATTGTACATGGTGAATAAAAAAAAAGGTTCAATATTATTTTATCTTCCCGTTTGAAATATCAATCAATAAAAATATTACAAAAACTTACTTCTATCTAGATATTTAATTTTTTGGAGTGAAAGAGGAATTTTCTCAAGACCAGAAAATTTACTTCTATCAGGAACTATATTTTTTGGAGCAGGAGGCTGAATTTTCTCAAAACAAGATTTTCTTGACTTAAATAAATTTTTTTGGATCAAGATACGTATTTCTTTAAGTAAGAGGATTAATTTTGTTGGAATAAGTGAAATTTCTTGTGTCACTAAAAAATTTTTTTTCGCTCAAGTAAATAATTATGAAGAAAAATATTCTCTTGGTTTAAGTGAACCTTATTTTCAGTTTATTTTTATTATTATTATTATTATTATTATTATTATTATTATTATTATTATTATTATTATTATTATTATTATTATTATCATCATGAAATTTACAAAAAAAAACTATAAAATGAAGTTTTTACATCTTTGCAAATAAAATATGCGAAAGATTAAAAAAATCAGTGGCAATAAAGTGAAGACAAAATAACCAGAATACAAATAAAGTAGCCTTGCACGTTATTGCGTGTCGTAAAGTAATTTTGTATAAAATGAGTTTCTGAAAATGCTCATTCAACTATATTTCACAGTAAGTCAATCAACCTAAACAATCGTCGCGTGATGCTCACTCTTTTACAGACATATCTATTAAAATTTTTTCTAGAGGATATACGACCGCACATCATTACGTGGTAGACATTTTACAGGCATTAAAAACAAAATTTTAATTTTGCAAGAATAATCACATCAATTATAAAAGCTTCTAAAGTTTGTTAATTGTTCAATAACTTAAGCAAATTTTCTACGTAATTAACTGAATAATCGATTGTTAATTATTAATTAACGAATATAATAAAATGAAAATTCTATTCAAAAAGAATGCTGAAAAGGTTCTTTAAATTCTTTTCCATCTTCTTTACTCTTTTCTTTTTTTTTTTTTTTTTAATTTTATAACAAGCATTATATAACTTTACTTTTTTTCAATCACGCCCACGAGACTTTATCCAACGTAATTCCTTCTTTGTATCCCGTTGGAATACCTTCTTGAGTTCTAGCATGGGTTCATATATCTTACAAGACGCCGTTGAGAAACGAAAAGTAAAGAAAAAAAAATAAAAAAGAGGCAAAGAAGACATAGAATGAAAGGGGATGAAAAAGAATAAAAAAATGGTAAGAAGCAAACCTCTGGAAATAAAGAAAAGAATCTCGCAAATTAACTCTGAGGCTCGAGCTTTCGACAACGAGGAATGAGCTTTCCCGGTAAGAACAAGCGTCGGCAATTTTCACCAGGCAATTGTGCGGACGCCTCTAAATTGCGGAACGCCAAAGACACACCCCATAGGTACACGGATAATCTTAAAGCTCTTTATATCTAATGGGTTTAAAACTTATCTTACTGATAAATCCGTGGCAAAACGCCAACGCTTCAAGTTATTCATTGCTTATTCTTTTCTAATTCTGCGGTAATAGATATTTTTATTAATAGATATTCTAAGTTCGTTAAGATTCTCAATAAATTTGTTTTTAATTACTCCCTTTTAATCTCGGATTATCATTAGAAGGTTGTTCCCAGTTGCAAGTAAAAAAACGCGTTTCTTAATCATTCTTTTTAAGAGACTTTTCTTAAGAAAAATTATTAAAAAAATATATGAATGGAGTAAATCTTTTATATTTTAAAACTCCACTGTCTGTTTTTAAGAACATTTTGTTGTACTTTAGTCGATCTCCTGGAGGTTTATCACAAAAAGGCATCAGGTAGTGAGCAAAATATCTCTGGTTTGGAATATATCAAATGGAAAATTCTAAAGAATTTATTTAGTGAATGGTAATTGTCGGCATCAATTAAAAGAACAATTAAAATTTTTATTTTGACGAAATGGCAGTTTCCCAAAAAAAAAGTTGCAGTTTTTGAAGAAATTTCCGACTTCAACATTTAAAAAATCGAAATAATTTTTAAAAATCTTATCCCTTCAAACTATTCCTAGAGAATAGGTCTAAAAAAGATATGTGATAATTTTAAACCGATCGGTCAAGCCTTCATGGAGAATTCGTGTTAACCAACTTCACGATTTTAAAAGATCATACTCAAATATATTTACTCAAAAATTCTAACTATAGATATATCCCCTTGATCAATAGGTGTAACTTGATTAAACGTGGCGGTATATAAAGTGTGTGAGAAAAAATTATTAGACCTAATTATTTATTACGAGATAAAATAATTTTTCATATTATTGTTAAAAAGTACTTTTTTGTATTGCAGCAAGATTTTTTTCAATTCTCAACCAATTCTAAAAATTTAGATATCATGTTAAGACTTGTGATTCATACTATAGGTGAAAAACAAAAGAAATTGAAAAATTTTAGATTAATATTAATAACTCAGTTTATACATAAATAAATGTAAGGTACCTGTGGGTAATAAAGCCTGAGTGATAAAAATGCTATTTAGAGTAACCACTTCCGCTAAAGAACTCCAGTAGAGGCGACTAGCATAGAAATGTCGCTACAAGTTTATAGAGTCTCGATACAACGTTTCCTGTCTTCTGTATTTCATCATCCGTCATATGCTAAAGTAACGCAAAAGAATTCCTAAAAGACGATTTGAGTAAATGGTAAGCATTTTTTATAATTTTATATTTAATAATTTAAAATCATTGTTCTAATTTTTATCAACATCTTAAAAAGTATTGTTGCTCAATTTAAGTGATGATTGATCTCTAATCGCAATTTTATCAAGTATGGTATAACTATTTTCAGTGTGTATAACCCGTAGGCCTTATTACCCTACCGCAGTAAAATAAGGCCTATTCGCAAGATTTTTGAAAAAATTTAATTTTATGTTTGTTTATGGTGAAAATTACCATTACTCCATTAGTTTTTATGGCTAATGTATTAATTTAAAAATTAATGATACATTGCAATAATTAAATGCAATATTTTCGATTTTTTTTAAATCTCCCTTGGCTAGGTCTAATTACCCGCCGGTACCTTAATTAACATAAAATTCTACACAACGTCGTGATAAGGAATTAAATGGCCGTATTATAATAAAAAAATCAATAAATGCAAACATTTATTAATTTTTAGTATTCATGTTTAATAGAAACAATATAATAATAAGAATTATTATTATTATTATTGTTATTATTATTACAATCATAACAAACAAGGATTCCAATCTGCCATTCTACATTTTTTCACAGTTATAAATATCTGAAATTCCATAAGTTTTTAATATCGAAAATCGCTCTGATGTTCCGATAGCTTCTAATCAAGATCGGAAAAATGTCAAATCATACTACCGGAAGATGTTAAATAACTAAATTTTTTGTTTTTATGTACCTACATATTTTTTTTTATTCCTTACTATCAAGAAAAGCAGTCTCTGTTGATAGAACAAGGATCATCTTGAAGTACAAGCAATAAAGAAAAATGTCGGGAATTTCATTTGGGGCAAATGCTTCGCGCTCGTTACGTTGTTGGCACGAGAAGGCGTTGAAAGCTCGAATCAGGAGAAGAAGGAGCAGGGTGAGAGAGTGAGAAGCCAGTTTAGGCAACGGGGGATCAGATGATGACGGCAAAACGTCCAAGTCGGAAGGTGAAAAGAGACGGGAAAAAAAGGAGCAAATAAAATAATAAAAAAATCAAAAGAAAGGGATTGAGAGGTCGGAGATCTTTGGCGCGTTGTTGCCGTAATCCCCTGGTATCTTGTCGTTCAGTTCAAGGATATTTTTTTTAGGGTACGGAACGCTAAGGCGTAAGAGATAAAACCAAAGATGCAGGATATAAAGATGACAAGATACTGTTTATACTGTATATATGTGTATGTATATGTAAAAAGGTATGCAGATGAATGGAAAAGTGGTAACTTGCGATAAAAAGTTTTTTATTTTTCACAAAATATGATCGAAAGATTTCGACCTTTAAAATTTGCATATATTTCAAGTTTTACGTTCGAACCCAATCTTGTCCTAATTTGAATTCCAGATTGGGATTATCGGATTTGGATAATTGCAGAAATTCTATCAGTACCCACACTACTCTTAATCAATTTGTGCTTTTTTGTCGGTTTACTTTACATTTTAAATTCCCTGAATTTACTTTACATTTTTATTTAAATATATTAATATTTTATTATTATGAGGATAGGATAGTATGGGAAACTTTTTATTCCGGATTTATTGACAAAAAAATTCAATTAAATTATGTTAATAATCGATTTTACGGGGGAAATTCGTTGTAGACATGATGTTTGCGATATTTATGCATCTTTTCAATTTAAGGTGCGTAGTCTAAACAAAGTATTAACATAAATGTGAAATTTTACAGGAAAAATTTAAAAAAATTTTAGAATACTTCTAGAATATCCCGGACAGAATATCTCCGAGCAAAATATCCTCAAATTAAATATCCCCAGAGAAAAGATCTTAAATAATTAAACTTTGCAATAAAACAATTCTAAACAATAAATTTGAAAAAAATTATCAATTTTATTCAACACATTAATGGTATTTCAGCAAATATTCGTAGCATGACTTCACGGAAAATTAAAATACTGGTTATTAGGTAACATATCTCAACTACAAAGTAAAAAATTTTTCGTCATTGTGTAGAGTGTTAAAATTTGTGTGTTGAATAATACGCTCTAATGTGTAGAATTTAACATTCTAGTGCGTTAAATTATTAAATCAACAGATGAGAATGTTGAATTCTACACACTAGAGTGTAATATTCAACACACAAATTTTAACACTCAACAAAATGACGAAAAATTTTTCACATTGTATTACAAAAATGATCATGATTTGATTATCAAAAATACAACAAAATAAAATCAGTTAATAAATAATTTTATCATGGTTTTTGAGTGTGTTTATTCAATAGTAGACGGATACATAAGCTTGTTACCGTGTTGTGCCCTTTTATCATAGAATTTGTGAGATATTTAGTCTTGGGAATATTTTGTCGGAGGATCAAGAATCCTGATACCGGATTTTAAGCTTCGAAAGCGTTAAATATGTTAAATATAACATGAAGCTTCAGAGATAGCCTGCAGAGTGAATCATATCCAGGATTTTTTAATTGTTACAATAATAAAAAAATTGTACATTATATTTTTAATGACAATTTTGGAGAAAAACTTCTAAGAATTTTACAACTAATTTTGACAACAAAATGAGCAGAGTAACAGTAGCAAAATTTTTTTGTTGTCCTAACGCCTGGACAACAATTTTATTTTGTGACGTAACAAAGCGGTATATTATTACAAAGAATAATATTATTAAGGTAACTAACTGATTCGTTGCTATAAGTATAAACATTTGTTATTAATATATATTTTTCAGTTACCTCGTATTTTATTTTATCAAAAACATTTTTATGCGTGTACCTAACAAGTATTTCTTGGCGGTTATTTATATAAACTCTTTAGATACTTTTTTCTAATAGTTAAATAAAATAAGTGCTTTAAGCATTTGCTGACTTCCATAGCTTGTTGGACTGTTCTCATAAAAATAACAATGATAATAATAATAATTATACCCATTAATCTAACTTGGTCAATAATTTCTGTTTCAGCGGTTCTAGGGGACCAAAATGACGAGAACGATGATTCTGTTCACGACAGCTATAACATTAAAACAACATTAGTGCAATATCCAGATAATCTTAATCTACGTGATTTATTTTATTACATCCTCGCTCCAACACTCTGCTATGAATTGAATTTTCCCCGCACGGAGAGAATCCGGAAAAGGTATTTACTTAACAGCATAAAATAATAAAATTCCGCAGAATGGAACAATGAAAACTATCAATTACCATAAAAACTTTCAATAATTCCCCACTTTGTTAATATTGATTCATTAAATCGATGGAAACTTTCTAAGGAAACTCCATATCTTTTATAAATTCTATTCTGTAATAAGATTTTTCTTTAAAAATTTATTTTTTCTTATCTCATTCAATTTCACTATTCAATACGTGAAAAAAAAAAAAAAAAAAAAAAAAAAAAAAAAAAAAAAAAAAAAAAAAAAAAAAAAAC